>BQNB010051560.1:0-40922 GCA_026074375.1 Tanacetum coccineum | reverse complement strand
AATCATAGAAGAGTCAAAAGATTTCGGATTCCCATTCGTTAAAAATGCCTCACACTGTTTCCTAAGCTCTGTCAAATATGTATTTGAGTCACACTCATGAAATTTCATACTCCACATTTGGTTTTCTATTCAAGCCAGGTTATGAAAAAACTTATATGCGAAAGAATCATAATCCCCCCCAAAGAGTACCATAAATGCATGTTCATTCTCATTTACGAATAATCCCCCTGGGTGTAGTATCACAACGACCTTCTTTATTTCTTGAAGATTTTTGTTGAATCTCTCTTTTATATCATGCTGTATTTTGCGTAGCATTGGCAATTTTATCTCCGTATTTTCTGTGTAACCAACATTCTGTGGATGATTCCCTGCATTCCCAACATTCGTGCCAACGTTTCATTTTTCTCTCCTTGCACATCAAGTAAACCGCTTTGTACAACATTCGAAGAAACACTAAGTCAGTTGTTTGTACGTGTCGGGAATCTTTGACGGATTGCTCGATCAAGCAACATCATTGCTTTCGTCAAACCGTTTTCTGAGTTATCATTGATTATAATATTTTGTTGAGTAGCCATTCTAATACTCCTTTTGGGCAAACATTGTTACGTTTAACAAATGTAATCTCACTTCCTTGAACAAATAGATCAACGTGACACAAAAATTCAACCCAAAATATCAATCACACACTAACCCAAATCTTTCTCGGTTATCACAGTTTTCTCAAAAATATCAATCGTAAAGTAATCAAGATTACGATAAAACCGTAAATGATCAATTTTGATTGAATATAAGCTTTTTAAGTAAGACCAAAAATGTATCTTGTACGCACAACTTTGCTAAATGAGTTCAATTTTCGTAAACACTAACATATAACAAATCCTACTCATGATTATCAAAGATTGTATATTTTCAAGAAAGTATCCAACGAAAATGAATCAACAATACGATAAAACTGTAAAGTGAACAATTTCAATGAAATTGATGCGTTTGAAGAACATTTTCAAAAATGAGCTCCACAAATTTGATATAACCGAAAATGTAAGTTTTATCAAATTTGAATCGAAAATGAATCACAAGATCGATAAAATCGAAAATGTGAACACAATGAATTCTCAAGCGTTCTTAGAACTTTACCGATAAGTAAAACTACTACATAATTTTGATGAAACCGAAATTGTGAAAACGATGTATCAAAAATGATAATCCGATAGTAACTTCAAAATCGATAAAACCAAAAATGAAGAACTATTCTATTATAACTCGATAATCAAACTCTTTATCGGCCCACAAATAAATCGTAATCCAAAAACGATTTATCCAAAAATGTAGTGCCAAAAATCTCAAACCCAAATTTTAATACTAGCCTAAATTTGTCTATGTAAAAACTGTTTTATACTAGTCCACACAAAGTGCACAGCCCAAAACCAACAATTATAATATTTTCGGTATAAGACCCAAATGTTGCACACAAATTCTGATATCAAGCCCAAGAACAAACAACCCTAAAGACACTTATATAAAAACGCACACTTTACTACAAACCCTAAAGCACATAACAAACTACACGCCTCTTTTTTTCTTTATCAAAAAAATCACAGATGCAACATAAAACTAACAACCTCACTCTTATCAAACCCTAACCTTAAACAAAAAAAAAAACAAACGCCACTCTCTTATCTTTGAATCTCAGTCACACAACAAAGAATATCACTACTCTTATTCTCTTCTTTTTGACGAAAATACCAAGACCACAACCAACTTCAAAGATCTCTAAGGTTTAGGGTAGGTATTCTTGATATTATTTTTGTTTCTTGCTTTTTATTTACTAAACCGAAACAAAAAGAAAAACCTGGACAGTTATTGTTCTTGTTTTTTCTTTTGACTTTCGAAAATAAAACAAAAAAACTAGCTTTTGAAAATAGATCAATGATGATTTTTTTGTTGTTCTTGTTTCTAAAGAAAGTGAAGTTCCTGAAATCTCTTGAGTGATATGAAAGACCAAACCAAAAAACCGAGATCTTTATATTTTTCATTTTTTACTTTAAGATGGAATTTGATTATTGTTGTGATGTGAGTTGAAAGAGTGATGTGAGGGTCTTGGTTGTGTTATAGATCTTAGGTTGCATGTGATTTCTCGTTACAGATCTATGAAGAAAATATGTTTAAAAATAATTTAAAGATTTGAGATAATCCCAAAAAGACACAAATCTGAGATCTTGTTCTTGTTCTCACAGTTTATATTCTCACAGTTTCTTGGTTAAGCACCGTTTCTTGGTTGCTCTTGTTCTCTCAGTTTGATTTGGTATAGAATTTTGTTGACCAACCCTTGTCTTGACCAAAACTAAGTCGAACCGAAACTAGATCAATGATGGTTTTTGTTCACATAGTCGAAATCTTTGAAGATTAGCACACAGTGTTAACATATATGAGATCTAGAAGCCTTTTCTGGTTTAGTTTGCTTAGATCCTATGTCTTGTTGAAAATGAGTCTTTGTCGAAACTAATCTTTGTCAAAAATGAGTTTCGAAATTTATCTGATCTGTGATGATGTATTTCTTTTGTGTTGGAGATCTATAAGGTCTTGTTAACACTTTGTTCAACACAAATAAGAAATGAAACTGATATCTAACTTTTCTTTTATTCATTTCTTTTACAAAAATGTATTTGTCCAAATTAAGTCTCTTGTCTAAATTTTCGTTGTCGAAAATGTAATTCGAGATTTCTTTTCTCTTTTTCTTGAAACAAATCTGATCCACAATGAATACTTTTTCGTTTTTCTTTTCTTCAATTTCAATTTCGATAAAAAAAACTTACATCTGTTAGATCTTGTTACTATTTTTCTATTAAACCTTGTTTACACTCAAAACTCTTTTTTAAATACGTGTTAAACAAAAACGCGTATTTGACCGTTGACCAAAAGTCAACACCGATTTTTGACCTGTCAAATTTCTATAAAAATAGTTACAACACCGAATTTGACTAGTAAAACTTCCGAAAATGATTATTGTAACTACTTTTTCTGAATTTGACTTGAAAACTGTTTTTATCAAAAATAAGCACAATAAGCATGAATAAGCAAATTTTCTACTAATTGTTGCCACGACCTTTATGATAAAACTGTAAGAAGTCAATTTTTATTGCATAAAACACAATCCAAAATTAGCATAATAAGCAGAAAATCAGTTATTTAAGCATAGAATAAGCTGTTTGACTTTTTGACCAAAATTAAGCACTAGATAAACCAGAACAAGCATTTTTGAATAAGCTCTAGATGAACAGATAATCACTCAAAATAAGCTGATTAGCACAAAATAAGCAGTTTTGATCTATTAAGCACTCATGAATCTGAATAAGCACATTAAATAACGAATAAGCAATCAGAATAAGCAAATTCGAACCGAAAAAGCGTAAAATAAGTTGTCTGAATAAGCTGTCGAAATAAGATGTTGAACTAAGTACTCTTAAACGACATTAAATCACTCATTGGCTCTGGTACCACTTGTTAGGTCTCGATTTTAGGATCAATAAACAATATAATATGTGTTTAGGTGTTGTGTGTGCGCTTATAGAAATTAGAGAGAGAAAGAGAATTATAGTAATTAGAGAGAGAAAGAGGAAGGAGGAGGATTAGAGAAAATTAGAAGGATTAGATTAGAAGACACACCTCACTAATGAGGTAGGGATGGGGTATTTATACCCAAATACAAGGATGAGCTCCTAGCCGGGTCTCGTGAAAGGCTTGTGACTAAAATAAAGTCACGAGACTGGCTATTTAGCCGGGTCTCGTGACTTTATTTTAGTCACAAGCCTTTCACCTAACCTATTACACAATATTATTTCTCTAATTATTACAAGACTCGATCTCAATAAGATCATCACTTTTTCATTCATAACAAAACCATTGCCAACCAAACGTGAAACTGAAACAACACATCTAGTAATAGTAGGTGCATAATGACAATTGTCTAAATAAATCACTAGGCCATTAGGTAAAACTAAGTCATAGCTTCCACTTGTGTACGAACGCCATTGCCCACATACAAATAGAGAGCTCCTTGTTTCAGCTTTCTTGCTCCTCTAAGACCCTGTTTTGTGTTACAAATGTGAGTACCACAACCAGTGTCATACACCTAGGATTTATTAGGGAAAGAAAATAATTCTATAGAGAAGATACCTGAAGAACTGGTAGTGCCAACTTGCTTCTTCTTCATAACCAACTCAACAAGGTAAACATAATAATTCCTTTTCCAATGACCTACCTGTTGGGAATTATTGATTTGATGAGACAAAATAAATAAAAGAATGAAACAAGAAGGACTTAAATGCAAAGTTGGAATTATTCAAAAGATGGAAGATTTTGAAGATTCTAAAAGATCCCCTTAAGAAGATAAAAGATATAGAAGATAAAGATAAAAGTTAGGAAGATATTATTTGTTTCCTAATTATATTTGTTCTTATCCTTTGTAAACCTAGATGATCTCTACTATATAAAGACATTAGGTCATGTAGTTGTATGTACACAGAAAAATGTGTGTGTGTATATCCTAAGGGAAAATGTAGACGTCTAGTTTGTGTGGTGTAGCCTCAAGGATCTTATGATTCCTGTTACAGTTTATTGATGTAACTGTTCTACTGTTGATCAAGGTAGAATTGGGGCTTAGAGTGAATGATAATGAAGAAAAACCTTATTGATGATAACATTGTTCTTATGTTTAATCTCGCTGTGCATATATGTTATTATCTTTGTTATCATGATCCTAGATGAGGTTTAAACAACCTTAAGCTATAAACGATCAAAGAACCTATCAGGTTATTAGGTTCTATCACTACCTCCTTATAGTGGTGGCATGCGTTATCCTTTGTCGGGTGCTCTTTAGCAGAAGGATATAACCATGTTTATCTTCCCCTTTACCCTTCCCTTTAAGCGATTTCTTACTGGCTTTCTGAATTCTACCACCTTGAATCGCCATTACTTGTAGAGTAGCAGCCTTTTTAGTTAAACCTTTGATCGTAATATTAATTTAACCCTTTATAATTAGATAAATATATAATAAATATATAAATAATAAGGCTAAATCAACGGTAAAGTATTATGAAAGGCTTTTAAAAGATTCGTTTCTATCCAAAACAAAATCCCTCAAAAATCTACCCGAGTCGTTATCCCAACGAGGTGCGAATTGAAAATCGAAAAACGTTCGTGATTGCGTGAATTGAATGGTTAAAGATTTTTGGAGTTGGATTACTAATTCTACAATTAAAATGCAAAAACGATTAAAGAAAACCTAAAAACGAAAGCTAAAAGTGATTAAAATCTAAAAAAGAGAACGAGAATCGAAACCCGTTCTTTAAAAAAAACAAATTTTGGAAAATTAACCTTACGAAAGCAAATTTAATTTTCCTAAGTGCTAAATGATAAAAGAAAATTTTCTAAAATAGAATTATATTTTTTTGACTTTTTAATATTTTTTTATGAATTAAAAACGATTTTAAAGAAATTAAATGATAAAAAATACTAAACAATACGGGAAAATTTTGAAAAAATACAAAAAAGTAGTTAAAGCTGTGCTGGTTCTAAGAAAAATAAGAGTTGGAAAAATGGCTTATCTAATAAGCCAGAAATAAGCAAAATGGGCTTATAGGCTAAAACTGGAAAAAAAATCTAAAACCAAAAAAAAGGGTTAAAAGGAATTTAGGTGCAAACTTGGACAGAAAAGTCCCAAGGGCACGTTTGGTAGTGGAGAGTGTGTGTGAGGCTTTGGTATATTAAAGGGGAGGTCCAGGGTTTGAATCCTTTGCCTCTTTTTTATGAAAACTTTTTTTTTTAAAACTTATACATTATGGAAAAATAAGCAAGTTTATAAAAGACAACTTTTTACAAAAATGGGGAATAAGCACAGAAAAAGGGGAAATAAGCTAACAATTCAAACTTTTTATACTAAGGACCTAAGGGCTTAACTGAATGGCTACTTTTTAAGCACAATAAGCATAGCAATAAGGAATTCTAAGATAGATTCTAACTCCACTAACACCTAATAAGCCAAATACTAAACTATAAATAAGACCAGGGGTAAAAAAGAATAGGCAAAAAGATCAATTAAGCAAACAAGGGGGATAAGACTGGTGCAGGCCAGCTAAGGGTCATTTAGGGGCTTTAATTTTTAAGACACTAAGATGCGAACTTAAGGGGGAGTCTCAATGCTTTGAAACTAGCCTTAAAGTTGTGGGCTTATGGCTTTCTAAAATAAAATAAAAAGCTCAAATTAAACAAATTTTGAAAAAGACAAATCAGCCACTAAAAGGGCATTGTGTGAAAACTGTTGTCAACAAGTCAGCATCTGATGACTTGTTTTTTCTTTAAGACAAATGTGGCCTATTGCCCCAGCTAAAAATAAGCAAAAAGATAGCTTTAAATTAAAAACAAAGTTTAAAACTAGATGGTTGTGGGACAGGATATGACTTGCCTGCTCTTAAGTTTTCATAAGCCTGAAACAAATTTTTACTATCTGAAAAATATGAATTAAAAAGGCATAGTATGTTTTATAACTATAGAAGACACTATACCAAAAATTGTAAGATTTAAGAACATCAAAAGGTAAAAACTAAATAGGAAAAGCATAAAAGCTATTGGCATTTAGACTTTGAAAACAGCACAAAAACAACTTGAAGAAGTTGTTTTAAAAAGCTTCAATCAAACAACCAGTTTGATACTATTATGTCACCACAAAATCAAACAATCTTTTGAAAAAAAACCTTAAAAAAACAAACTTTTAGATCTTTAAAATTTTTGAACACAGTTTAAAACACAAACTTAAAAAAGGGCTACCAAAGTTGACAGAATGACCCAAAGGCTTTTAAACCAAATTTGAACCACTTTGGCACCTTGTGCCAAACACCCCTTTAACTTATCAATTCTAAATTTTAAACTGAAAGAGGGTTATTTAAGCTGAGAACTTTAAAGATAAATAACAAGCAAGTAAAGTTGAGCAAAAATAAGCCAAAAAGAAACAACTAAAATAAGCCTAGAATAGTATAAGCAGATAAGAATTTAGGGAAGATAAAGATGGCCAAATAAGGCTAGATTTTATCATAAATAACTTAAAAACAAAAGGACAATTAAGCATTAATCATACAAGAATAAATAGCAACTAAATAACAGCTAATCATAGCACATATAAAAAGACCTAAGAATAAGCAATAAAATAACGCCAATTATGTATTAGTAAAATGCAAAATTGGAACAAGTGATCACTATTTGTCTTAGCTTTTGCGCCATAGTTAGTATAAGCCCTAATCAACAGCCTTATAATCCATTCTTATAGCTTCCCAAAGAAGCCCCACTCAAACCCTGGCTCATCCATAGATTTACTCATGCTTCTTGCTGTTTCTTGGATAGTTTTTTATGATTTTTTGTTTTAGATTTTTGATATTTTTTTTGGACAGAAAATGAAATAAGCTTTCAAATAGGCTTTTAATGTCTTAAAAGCTTAAAATAGAGCTTAAACAAAAAGTATTTAAAAATAAGTAATTTTAAATGACTATATTATAAAGGAAAACTTTGTAAATTGCATAGATTAAATGACATGCTATTTAGAAAGACTGAAATGTAAATTCAAAATATAAAAAAATTGATATTTAAAATGGTACAAATTGTTGATTTAAAGCTTTTTGTCTTAAACAAAATTTCGACGAAAGAAAAATGAGCGACAAGAAGTGCTTTTTTGACCCAAGGGCTCTATCATACTTGGTCTTCTGTGTGCCTTCTTTACTGTAGTCGTGCCTTTGAGAATTTGTGTCTTCTTGTGTGAGGTAATAGCCATAAAGCCATCTTGTCCATCCATTCATCTTGGAGCCAGATGGTCATTGATCGCTTTACCCTTGAATTTTTCCGTGATCCCCAATTAAAAACACAAGGGGATTGACCAAAGTGGTCTAGGAGCATCAATCCTATGTGAAGTGGGGGTGAGGCAAATGTGACAGGTTTGGGGTAGGGGTGAATAGCATAAACAACGTGCGGGGAATGCGACATGGTTTTGGATTAAATAGTGGTGGGCGAGATTTGTTAGTTGGGCGGGAAAAAATGGATTTAAGGTTAGTTAACATGGTACAAGTTTATGATTATTATTGGCAATTAAGCCTTGATTTTGTATCATGGTTTCTGCCCAACTGGCCGTAGTCCTTGCTGGTGTAATACTTTAGGAGGTTAGGCGAAATGGTCCCTCCAAACGTGTTTGGATATTGTTGCAAAGTTTTGTACTTTTGGACTAAAGTCTGGGTAAGCCTTAATAGGGGTTATAGGCGTTACTCTAACTAGGATGGGCCTTCCTTATTTAGGCAGTTTGGGCCTTTTGACTTTTAAAGGGAATTTGGCCTTTTTATGTATTTTGGTCTTCATATAATGTCTAAATGGGCTGACCCGGCCCATTAGATGGGTACGGGTGGGCCCATTTAACATTTCTTTGGTTACGGCTTCGGCTTGACCTTTGACTTTTCGGGATTGACTTTGACTTTGACTTGGTTGACTTTGACTTTTTAGACTTTGGCTTTGATTTGACTTTGTCTTTTTACTCTTTTCTATTCCGTGCTCAGTTTTGTTCATTTTTGCTTGATTTTTCGTCCTTTTCTGGATATCACGTTTATGTACCAACGATTAAGGGAAAACATACTATTACAATGTATTTTTAGGTTCGTTTTTTGACGACGTCATTATAAGTCCAGTTTTAAAGGTCAGAAGGTGTGTTGAGTCCCAGAAACTCTAGAGTCTACTGCTCATTAGGTTATAAGGTTATTATTACCTTGGTATAATCCACATGATAATAATGTGAGAAACCTTTGTTGAAATGTTTCAGCCAAGAGGGCTAAATCGCGGAATCTAACCTTTAGTGTTTAACGAAGAATAAACAATGCGTAATGGAATGAAACAGTATATAACCAACAAGCCTTAATATATATTGATTGAATACTACGAGTACCAAAAGTACTAGGGTTTACAAAACCCTTAAAGCTTATGAGAAAGTTTTTAGAGGATCTATGTGTTTGTGTGATGTGAGTGATGATGTCCCTTTCTACTACAACCTAGCGACCTTACTAGTTTATAGATCCAAGGAGTCATAGTAGGTTACTATACAATTAATACATTCTCTTAAGTATTATACATCAATACTTTTAATGGTTTTCTCCATAATAAACATTGTAATCAACGTTAACTGCTATCTTAAATTCCTTTTTAAGGCCTTTCCAATAATAAACATTGTAATCCAGAATTAATTGTTTCTATAAATTCTTTGTAATTTCAGTCATTTCTATTTGACTAATAGCCATTTATCTTCAGACTTAATGTCATTTAGCATTAAATTCAGTCTTTTGCTTTGACTAATCATGCATTAACTTTTGTCTTCCAGTCAACATTGAGCCCTTTATACTTTTGTCTTCTGTTTGGACTAAATTCATGCTTGGGGCCAGTTCAATGTCCAGTGAAGGCTTTAAGTTCCCAAATATCCTCCCCTAAACTTGACAAGGTGACTCCGTTACCTTCATGTTTCCAATCGTGTTTCAGCTTGAGACACACAGGAGGATATATCCAAATCACTTCTATATCCTTTGCCCTTGTCTTCTCAACGACACCCATGATAAGCATAAGTAGGTACAAAAGTAATAATCAAATTGAATAAGTATTAAACTTTCCTCATAACTCGAAAGTGAATCATTGAAAGGTTTAGTTTTTGCGCAACGACTAACCAGCCAGCATTAAACGGATTTGATGATGTCTTTACCAAGAGTAGTACCCTCTTGGGACTCTAGCCCCACTCTTTGTTTACAAGAACATGGTGAGTGTAAGGATCATAGGGATTTTTTAGCAATCCCTTACAGCATTTTCAATCGGTTTTGAGAAAGTCTTTACCAAGAGCCGTACCCCTCTTGGACTAGCCTGCTCTTTGTTACAAGAACATGGTGAGTGTAGGCCCTTCAGGATTTTTTTAGACTAACCACTACAGATCATAATCGGTTTTGGAAAGTCTTTACCATGAGCCGTTTGCTTCATGGACTAGCCTACTTTTTCATTCAAAGAATATGGAAAGTGTTAACATCCAGTTTTGGGACATTCGTAATCATAGGACATACATCAACGGGATTTGATAAGGGCTTTACCAAGCTGCGGCTCTTGATCTCATGGATAGCCAGTATTATGATTGTAAGGGCTTGGTGAAACTGTATGACCATTTGTTGTGTGGTGCTGTTAGCCAATAACCCAAACCTTATTCATCAAATAGAAACAAACCACTCATAATGAGCCTCCCCTCAAACTTGGTATTTAGCCTCCCCTCATAGGTAGGCTTTTTTTTTAAAATATTACAGGAAACACGACAAGACAAGAAAGGATTAGGGCCTTTTGGAAAGTCCAAGCAAGACAGCCGACTTGAATCTTCCATAGACATCAACATAATCATATCTGGTTAAAACTTTTGATGCTCTAGACGATTTGGATACATGTTCTAAAACAGCTTGTTTTGGTTTCCAAACCCACTTAGCTAAGGCCTTAACCGTATTCACCTTTGTTTTTGTTTTAGAAGAATCATATCTTGTACCCTTAACATTTTGTTAATACATCTGATTGTAATTAGATGTTTTCTTATGAAAGAGTTTTTGACCAAAGTTTGGTGATTCACATGTCTTGAACATATTACTCCATATTGGTTTAACCTTGTTCTTGTTTATTCATCGTTTTTCTTATGTTTACAGGTGCTGCTGCAAGTGAGCAAAACTACCACAAACATAGACAAGCGCTTCTATTTTTGAACTCAATCATTATCTTCCTAACTTTTGATTCATCATACCATTCCATCCTCTATTGATTACTCTCTAGGAGTTTATTGTTTTTCCTAAGTTTATTGCTTTTCTTAACTATTTTTATTTTTAGCAACAAACTGATGAGAGGAATAAACTTAGGTGATTCATGCTACTTAACTTTAGACTTTACACACGACTTTTTCACTGTGTTTTAGGTGTCAATAATCAGCCCCCAGAGCTTTAGGCACATGAATCCTCTTCATGCCCAGGAATGCAACTCAGACTTTTTTTCCATATGATTATTTTTGATTCATCAATGTCATGCGTTTGGTTTGAGGAAGGCATGAAAATTCCTAGTAATGGGTGGCTTGGAGAAAGCATTCACTCCCTCCTTCATTTGACAAACCCTAACATGTTCATTGATAATAAAGTGTTTTATCAATTCCGCGGTCTTACTGGTATCAAAAATTCTTTGCATTTCAGGATAATAAATTTCATATTGGCCCTGTATAATCCTTGCAATCCGACCTAGTTTTTGATTTCAGACAGATCATAGTATTTAGTCTATCTATTTTAGCCTAAGTTATTTTTAGAAGATTCTTTCGCATTTATTTAAACTGAGGATAAAGTATTATCTATTGTTTAGCTTGCAATTCTTGTTTTTCCCTTTTTTATCTCAGCAATTATTTTTTAAGAATATTTTTAACCTCATTAGACGTAATTTTCCAAATCTCTTTGCAAAACCTTTATCTTTTTCCTGCAGTAGGCCCGTAACTGATTATTTTGACTACCATGCTAGTTGTAGATTTATTTGTTTTAACAGATTATGATATGCTTGAACTTTTAATAAAACAATCCATTTATAAAGTCTATCCAAGATTATCATTAAGTTTGTTTAAGTTCATTAATTTTAGAATCACAACCAATGAGGAGGACAGTTTATTGTACCTGTAAGTTCATGTACGGCCTATCTCTTGAGGTCGAATTTGATTTGAGACCATCGGAGGTCGATAACCAGAATTAGCTTGGTTGAAATTAGCCGCAGCGGCCTGGGACACTGTTGAGTCCCAAAACTCTAGATCTACTGCCTTAGGTTATAAGGTTATTATTACCTTGGTAATCACAAGATAATAATGTGAGAAACTTTGTTGAAATGTTTCACCAAAGGCTATGCGGAATCTAACCTTTAGTGTTTAAGAAGAATAACAATGGTAATGGAATGAAACAGTAAATAACCAACAAGCCTTAATATTATTGATTGAATAATACGAGTACTCAAAAGTACTAGGGTTTACAAAACCTTAAAGCTATGAGAAAGTCTATGGAGGATCTATGTGTTTGTGGATGTGAGAGATTGATATCTTTTCTCTACACCCTAGGACCTCCTTTTATAGACCAAGGAGTCCTAGTAGGTTACAATACAATTAATACTCTCTTAAGTATTATACATCAATACTTTTAATGCTTTCCATAATAAACATTGTAATCAACATTAACTGTCTCTTAATTCTTTTTAATGCTTTCCATAATAAACATTGTAATCAGCATTAATTGTCTCTTAATTCTTTTTAATTTCAGTCTTCTATTTGACTAATCAGCATTAACTTCAGTCTTCAGTCAATTAGCATTAACTTCAGTCTTTTGTTTGACTAATCAGCATTAACTTTAGTCTTCAGTCAATTAGCATTAACTTTAGTCTTCTGTTTGACTAAATTATGCTTGGCAGTACAAAGTATGAAGACTTTAATTCCCAACAATCCTCCCCTAAACTTGAACGGTGACTCCGTTACCTTCAAGTTTCCATCGTGTTTCAGCTTGAGCACCAGGAGGATATATCCAAACACTTCAATGTCCATTGCTTGTCTTCTCAACGAACCATGATAAGCAAAGAGGTACAAAGAATCATCAATTAAATAAGTATAAAACTATCCTCATCACTCGAAAGTGAATCATTGAAAGGTATAGTTTTTGGCAAACTACCAGCCATAAACGGATTTGATGATGTCTTTACCAAGAGCCGTACCCTCTTGGACTAGCCACTCTTTGTTACAAGAACATGGTGAGTGAAGGCCATAGGATTTTTAGCAAACCCTTACAGCTATCAACGGATTTGAGAAAGTCTTTACCATGAGCCGTTTGCTATGGACTAGCCACTTTTCATTCAAAGAATATGGAAAGTGATAACCATCCAGTTTTGGGTAACCTGGCAACCATCAACGGATTTGAAAGGTCTTTACCAAGCAGCCGTTTGCTCTTGGACTAGCCAGTTCTTATGCTTGTAAGGCATGGTGAACTGATGACCATTTGTTGTGTGGTGGTTAGCCAACACCCAAACCCTTCTCAAATAGAAACAAACCACTCATAATGAGCCTCCCCTCAAACTGGTATTTAGCCTCCCCTCAAGTGTAGCTTTTTTTTTAAATATACAGGAAACACAAGACAAGAAAGGATTAGTGCTTTTGGAAGTCCCAAGCCAGAACCGACTTGAATCTTCCATAGACATCAACATAATCATATCTGGTTAAAACTTTTGATGCTCTAGACGATTTGGATACATGTTCTAAAACAGCTTGTTTTGGTTTCCAAACCCACTTAGCTAAGGCCTTAACCGTATTCACCTTTGTTTTTGTTTTAGAAGAATCATATCTTGTACCCTTAACATTCTTGTTAATACATCTGTTGTAATTAGATGTTTTCTTATGAAAGGGTTTTTGACCAAAGTTCTGGTGATTCACATGTCTTGACTTATTCCATATTGGTTTAACCTGTTCTTGTTTATTCATCTTTTTCTTATGTTTACAGGTGTGCTGCAAGTGATCAAAACTACCACAAACATAGCAAGCTTTATTTTTGAACTCAAAATTATCTCCTAACTTTTGATTCATCATACCATTCCATCCTCTTTGATTACCTCTAGGAGTCTTATTGTTTTTCCTAAGTTTATCTGTTTTCTTAACATTTTTATTTTTAGAACAAACAGATTGAGGAATAAACTCAGGTGATTCAGCACTTAACTTAGACTTACACACGACATTTTCACTTGTTTTAGGTTCAATAACAGCAGGTTTAGGCAAAGACTCTTCAGCAGGAATGGACTCACAAGACTTTTTACCATATGTCATTTTTGATTCATCAATGTCAGGTTGGTTTGAGGAAGGCATGAAAATCCCAGTGATGGGTGGGGGAACAGCATTCATTCCTCCTTCTTTGACAAACCTAACATGTTCTTGATAATAAAGTGTTTTATCATCTTTGTGAGTAAAGAGAAGAGGGTTATTATTGTATAGGTTCACTTATGTCGGGCTGGGGGGGTGCGGGAGGATCACACTCTAGTGCTGTTTAGTGTGAGTCTCTGATTAAGGCGGATGTACAGTCGTTTATAGTCAGTGACATGATTACTAAGATAAGCTAAAGTGCCGTCAGGTGACATCTATCCCCGGGGGAGTCTGTCACGCGCGAGTGTAAATGAGATAGTCCTATGCTGACTCTTCATGAACACAGCTGACTTAGTTGTTGTGGCCGCTGGGTTATGGTCGAGTGCCTGAGCTGTGGACCAATCAGGGCGGTAGATAGCTCTTAGTCTACACATGCGTTCAAAGTTCGGATCAACTAGATACTCTTCTGGTCTATCGCTGGTCTGACATTTAGCAAGGGGGGACAACAAAACTGCGACACGGTATCGGAGTTATGAGTACGTTCCAGACAGCAAACAATTTCTTGTTTTTCCATTTTTTCTCACATTGATTTTTTCAGATAATTTGAACTCCATTAGACGTATTTTCCCAAATCTCTTTGCAAAACCTAATCTAGTTTCCTCATAGCGAGCGACTGATTAATCTAAGTAGCGGTGATTTGATACCATGCTCGTTGTGATTCTAATGTTTTAACAGCATTCTGATATGCTTGAACTTTAATATAACAATCATTATAAAGTCTATCAAGATTATCATTAAGTTTGTTAAGATCATTAATTTTAGAATCACAACCAAGAGGACAGTTTTGTACCTGTAAGTTCATGTACGCCATTTCTTCTTCACCACCACCAAATGTAGAAATGTGTTCTTCTCAATCAAAGCTTCTCAACGAGGCTCTGATACCACTTGTTGAGTCCCAAAACTCTAGATCTACTGCCTTAGGTTATAAGGTTATTATTACCTTGGTAATCACAAGATAATAATGTGAGAAACTTTGTTGAAATGTTTCACCAAAGGCTATGCGGAATCTAACCTTTAGTGTTTAAGAAGAATAACAATGGTAATGGAATGAAACAGTAAATAACCAACAAGCCTTAATATTATTGATTGAATAATACGAGTACTCAAAAGTACTAGGGTTTACAAAACCTTAAAGCTATGAGAAAGTCTATGGAGGATCTATGTGTTTGTGGATGTGAGAGATTGATCTTTTCTCTACACCCTAGGACCTCCTTTTATAGACCAAGGAGTCCTAGTAGGTTACAATACAATTAATACTCTCTTAAGTATTATACATCAATACTTTTAATGCTTTCCATAATAAACATTGTAATCAACATTAACTGTCTCTTAATTCTTTTTAATGCTTTCCATAATAAACATTGTAATCAGCATTAATTGTCTCTTAATTCTTTTTAATTTCAGTCTTCTATTTGACTAATCAGCATTAACTTCAGTCTTCAGTCAATTAGCATTAACTTCAGTCTTTTGTTTGACTAATCAGCATTAACTTTAGTCTTCAGTCAATTAGCATTAACTTTAGTCTTCTGTTTGACTAAATTATGCTTGGCAGTACAAAGTATGAAGACTTTAATTCCCAACAAAAAGAAAATATTTTTGTTGATTTTTTTTAGAAAATAAATAAAAGATATTAGTAGAAGAATGGAGGAGGGACTCCTCCACACTTAAGTGAAGCACGGGTTGCCTTCGTGAAGCACTTAATTTTTAAGAGAGTCGTTAGCTAGACTCATACTTTGAGAGTCATTCTTTTGGGAAGAAAGGAGTAACTGCCTCCCTTGAGTTATTGTCTTCTTCATGATATAGTTTGAGTCGATGACCATTGACTATGAACGTCTTTCCATCTTTTCCATAAAGTTCTACATATCCGGATGGATATTGATGTTTCACTACATATGGTCCTAACCATCGAGATCTGAGCTTCGGTTATTTAAGTTTGTATTTTGAGTGAAATAGCAGAACTTTATTTCCTTGTTTGAATTATTTTCACATTCGTAATTTTCTGTCATGCCAGACTTTGGTTCTTTCCTTGTATAGACGAGAGTTTTCATAGGCTTGATATCTAAGTTCGTCTAACTCGTGTAACTAAAACATTCTTTTCTCACCAGCAGCGATGAGATCTGGGTTGCAATTTTTTAGTGCCCAGTATGCACAATGTTCAATTTTAAATGGTAAGTGGCAGTTCTTTCCATATATTAGTTTGCATGGTGTAGTACCGGTAGGTGTTTTGTAGGCAGTGCGAAAAGCCCACAGAGTGTCATCAAGTTTTCTTGACCAAATAGCAGGATTGTCTTTAACAGTTTTTTCAAGAATTCTTTTGAGAGCCTTGTTCGTGTTTTCAACTTGACCACTAGTTTTAGGGTGATAAGATGCAGAGAAGCAGTGGTTAACTCCATATCTTTTCATGGTTTTTTCCATTATTTTGTTACAGAAGTGAGTACGTCGGTCGCTGATTAGAGCTTTGGGCATTCTGAAATGGCAAAATAGTCTCTTCAGAAAGGTGCCTACTACTCGGGCATCATTGGTTGGTAAAGCTTGAGCTTCGGCCCATTTAGATATATAATCAACAGCGACTAGAATGTATTCAAACTTATATGATTTCGGGAATGGTCTCATAAAGTCGATACCCCATATGTTAAAAATTTCACATACTTGAATGTTGTTTAAGGGCATCTCATCACGTTTTGATATATTTCCTATCTTTTGGCATGCTTCACATAAGCGAACTAGAGTATGACCTTCTTTGATGATTGTTGTCCAGTAAAATCCTGAATCAAGAAATTTTTTAGCAGTTATGTTGGGTCCATAATGTCCATCGGTTGGTCCGTGTTGACATTGATCCAAAATGGTTCGAGTTTCTGGTCCAGATATACAGTGTCTAATCATACCGTTGGAACATACATTGAAAAGGTAAGGTTCCTCCCAAAAGTAGTGTTTGAGGTTAGAGAAGAATTTGTTCTTTTGTTGTACGTCATTCCTTTTGGTATAATATTACCGACTAGGTAATTTGCAAAGTCTGCGAACCAAGGTTTATTAACGGTGTTGATTTCCATGAGAGTTTCTCTGGGAAAGTTATCATCGACTTCATTGTCATTGCTTGTTTCATCATTTTCGATTCGGGATAAGTGATCGACTGCAACATTTTCTGTTCCTTTTATGTCTTTGATTTCTATGTCGAATTCTTGCAGAAGTAAGATCCATAGAATAAGGCGTGGTTTAGCATCTTGCTTTTTGAATAAGTGCCTTAGAGCTAAATGATCAGTGTGAACAATAGTTTTTGAGAGAATAAGATAGGATCTGAATTTGTCAAATGCAAAAACTACAGCCATAAGTTCTTTTTTGGTTACGGTGTATTTTTGTTGAGCTGGATTAAGGATTTTGCTTGCAAAGTAGATTGGGTGAAAGTTTTTACCATCTTTTTGACCTAAGACGGCTCCAACTATGAAATCACTTGCATCACACATAATTTCAATTGGAAGATTCCAATTTGGGCTTACGATCATAGGAGCACATGTGAGTTTCTCTTTCAATGATTCAAAAGCTTTTTGACATTCATCATCAAATTCAAATGGAGTATCTTTTTCGAGTAGCTTAGTTAGAGGTCGAGCAATTTTTGATAAGTCTTTAATGAAACGTCGGTAAAAACCGACATGTCCCAGAAAACTTCTAATACCTTTGATATTAGTAGGGGGTGGAAGTTTTAAGATTACGTCAAATTTTGCTTTGTCGACTTTAAGTTCGGCGCTAGACACCTTATGTCCGAGCACAATTCCTTCTTTGACCATGAAGTGACATTTTTCCCAATTAAGGACAAGGTGAGCATCTTTACAACGTTGGAGCATTTTATCGAGATTGTTTAGGCATGTGTCGAAAGAGTTTCTAAATACAGAAAAATTGTCCATGAATACTTCGACGGGTTCTTCGATCATATCGTGAAATATTGCCAACATACACCTCTGGAATATGGCAGGAGCATTGCATAGCCCGAAAGGCATTCGCCTATAGGCGTATGTTTCGAAAGGACATGTGAATGTTGTTTTCTCTTGATCATTAGGATCGATAGAGTTTGAAAATATCCAGAAAAACCATCGAGGAAACAGAAATATTTATTTTCTGCGAGTCTTTCTAGCATTTGATCCATAAAAGGTAAGGGAAAATGATTTTTTACGGTTGCTTCATTGAGTTTACAATAATCAATGCATACTCGCCAACCCGTAATGGTTCTTGTTGGAACAAGTTCATCATTTTCGTTGGTGACAACTGTAATACCACCTTTCTTTGGTACACAGTAGATAGGACAAACCCAGGGACTATCGGTAATTGGATAAATTATACCGGTATCCAGGAGTTTTACAATTTCTTTTTTAACAACTTCCTGCATGTTTGGATTTAACCTTCTTTGTTTTTGGAGAACGGGTTTCTTGTCATCAAGAAGTTGTATCTTGTGTTTGCAAAATGATAGGCAGATACTAGGAATATCTATCGTTTTCCAAGCAAAGGCATGCTTATGCTTTTTAAGAACAGATATGAGTTTTTTCTTCTTTTCTTTGGATAGCTGAGATGATATGATAACAGGAAGAAAAGAGGGTTCTTCCAGGAATACATATTCCAAATTATCAGAAAGAGGTTTAAGTTCGAGATCTGTAGGAGGTTCTTCAAGAGATGTTTTGATTTTATAATCAGTATTGATGGTGATTTTTTCGAACGGTGGGTCTTCGGTGTTAGATTCGGAATCAGAGTTTTCATCAGCAGTCATTGCCATGAATTCATCAAACTCAGCAAAGATTTATTCTTCGAGAAGAGTTCCTTCGATGAAATAAAGGATTTTACTACCTTCGTCTAAAAGAGCATAGAAATCTTCTTCTAAGATTTCATTGATGACATCGATGCTGAAACAAGTATCATCGTTCGAATAAGAGTATTTCATTGCAAAATCGATATTGAAGATCATTCGTTCAGTTCCAACTCCAAGGTTGAGTTGTTTCTGTTTAACTCGAATCACTGCATTAGCAGTATGAAGAAATGGTCATCCCAAGATGAGGGGAACTTTACTATCTTCTTCCATTTCGAGAATAACAAAATCAGCAGGAAAGGTAATTTTACCAACTTCAACGAGCATATTTTCAGCTATTCCAACAGGGTATTGGAATGATCTATCAGCTAATCTTACGCTCATTTTGGTAGGTTTAAGAGTCTCTAAAGATAATTTGGCATATAACGAATATGGCATAAGGTTAATGCTAGCACCAAGATCGGCTAAGGCATTGCAGGAGAAGGTTTTGTTGAAATTACATGGAATAAGAAAACTTCCGGGGTCTCCGAGTTTAGGTGGAACTTTGTTTTGGATCATTGCTGAACTTTCAACGCTTAAGAAAGCGGTAGAGATTTGTTCGATTTTGTGTTTGTTGTTTATTAGTTCGTTGAGAAATTTTCCATAATTAGGCATTCCAGCCAAGACGTCGATAAGAGGTACATTGATTCGGACGGCTCAGATCATGTCGAGGGAATTTCCATTTGGGCTTCCATTTTTTCTTTTCTAAGGCGTTGAGGATACGGAATTTTTGGTTTGTATGGTTTGGATAATGGTGTTTCTTTAATTGGTTTTTGGGTTTAAATCTTTGGTTGTGGTGTAGGTTCATTGTCTTCATCATCGCTATCAAAGTTGATAGGGTTTTCGGTTTTGTTTTATTCTTCATTCGGGTTTTCTGGTGTATTGCAGGATTTACACTTCCTTATGAATACGGAATTCACCCATGCTTGTTACGAGCTTATGGCGGTTGGTAAGCTTTAGAATTGCTACCTCGTGGGTTTGGTTGAGTGTTGCTTGGAAGAGATCTAGAAGGTCAACCAGATTGCTTGTCAGCAAGTTTGTCGAACTTATTTTTAAGATTTTTGGATTAAAGCTTGATGATTTTTGGCTACTGTTTTGAGTTGAGTTTTGAGGTCCATAAATGTTTTAGTCAAAGGCATTGGTTGATTGCTGATGATACTTCATGGAACACTCAGTTGATTTGTTTATGAAGATCATTAACGGTTTGTCAATCGATGTTAGATCGGTATAGTTGTCTCGATTATAATCTTGTCATCAGCTTGAACGCCAATTATAGACGATTCGAGTTCTCGCCTTTCTCGGTAATCATTGTAAAACGAGTCTTACGGATAGTTTGCATGACTTTTGACTTCTTCTTCACGGGAAATAGGTACTGTCCATCGTGTTAGATCGGGATGTTGATTGTTTTTAGCACGAGATTGGAGTTCTTTGTAGTTGAAGCATCAATTTTTATGGTCATGGAATCTTATTCGGCCTTATAATTTTATCAAGTGTCGGTATTTTACTGTTTCCTTCTATCAGCGAAAGCTACAGTTTTCTTAGAGGTGATTTAGATTTTTTTTTTGATTTTTAGGGTCCACAATCGAGCTTGAGTAAGACTTTATATTCTGAGAAGATGATAGCTTATTGTGTTTTATAGAGAAAAAATACCACAAGTTGGGGGCATTTTGGAACTTCTTGGGTTATTTCGCTGAGACCATGATAGAAGATTTTGATAATATTACCTTTGGATAGATTATGACCATGGCAGTTTCAGAGCATTTCTTTCATACAAAGCCAAGCATCGGTCAGAGATTCGTTTTCATGTTGAGAAAAAGCACGGATTTCTCCGAGGAGTCGGTCGAAAAGAGCTGGGGGAAAGAATCGGCTAATGAAAGCAGTTCGAAGTTTCTTCCCAATGTTTGAATAGTTCTTCATTTTGAGTTCGTCCAGCCATGTTTGCTTCTCCAGTGAGTGTATAGGGGAAACATCATTAGGCGGGACAACTTCCATTTTAGTATCCCTGTACGTTTAAAAACATATCTTAATTTTACGAGGAAGTCTGAATGTGTTATGATCTCGGTTTTGGTTCTGGTCATCAAATTGGTTTCTTTGACAAGGGTCAACGTGTGTTAAACTAATGGCAAACTCGGTTTGCGGGTTTCAGGGAATAGTGATTACTGACCAAGAGTTAGAGCGATTGGTGTTGTAAAATTTATTACAATACGTAATTTATTATTCTCTCGTAAGAATTTCTTTCAAATACTTCTCAACTAGAGTCAATATAAAGGTAAAATCTCACAAAAGAAAACACGATTCGTATATTTTTATCCGTGGATAGTACTTATCCTCGGGTCGTTTGTCCCAACGAAATCGTGAATTGAGAAATTTAGGAATAATTCGGATGAGTTTAGAATAGTAAAGGATATTGATTTGTTGGATTACACTTACAAATTTAATAGCAAGAATTGAAAACTCAATTGTACACTGCACGAAAATGATTAAAATGCTCAAAACGTAATATAAACGCGAGCTAAACTGAAATTTTAAAATCTAAGCTTAACAGTCTTTTTAACAATTTTTTACCTATAATTCACAAATTTAAAATGGAAAATTTTAGGAAAATGAATTTAAATTTTTCCAATGTATTTTTCTATTTTTTATGATTTATATAAGAAAAAGTAATCACTAAAATCTATTTTAATTTCTAGAAAATACAACTTTAATGAGAAAAATAAAGAAAAATGGTTTTTAAATTCTAGAAAGGTGCAGAAAAATTAAAGAACAAAAAGCCCCAATTTTTAAAACCTAATTGAACTCTAATTTGATTGATTAAACTAAAAACCCTAATTTTATAAAACTATTTTTCTAAAAATTAAATCTATTTTACTTAATACAAAAGACAGGGTAGATTCTGCAAGAACTGAAACAACAGGGTAGGCGGGCAAATTTTGGAAATTTTACACTATAACAGAAATGGATGCCCTTGAAGTTTAAGAAAAGAACAAAACAGACCCTGCGCTTTTTGCTTATTTTTCTTATTGAAAAGTTGAGAATTAACAAAAACTTAAAACTACAAAGTTGAAGATGAGCTTAATCCCTACAACTTTAATAAAGGTACTTTGCACTTTTAACAACTATATAAGCTGAAAAATAAGCACTTAGATCTCTGTTCACAGAAAGTGATGTTTTAACTAAGCTTTTTGGAATTTGGCTTATTCTAGCTTATTACTTGATGAAAACTTAAAGCAAAAGAAGCTATGTGTAGAATAAGATGTGTACTAAGGGATTCTATAGAAAAATAAGCAAAGTTTTCACAAAGATTACAAGAAAATTGAACTTAAAAATGCTAAGTTTTAGCTAAAACTGGAATAAGCTTTTTCAAAATAAGCTAAATGGCTTATTTCTAAACCTTAGATGCTGAGATTTTCAAAATAAGCTACACTATGCTCCTTAAATCTACCTAGATAAAAAGATTTCCAATTTGTCAACTAGATTGGTGAATTCATTTTGCTAAAGCTTAAAATCCAATTTATACTTTTAAGGCTACTTTGACGCAAATTAAGCTAGTTAACAATGCTTAAATTTTGAAAACTAATGATGAAATGATCTAAGACATAATTGAATTCTAATAACCTTCTAAATTCTAAATTCTAAATTCTACTTATGCATGCTCAAAGCAAATTTTAAGAATTCTCAAGCAACAGCAGTGTAAACTGCTGTTTGCTGATGCTTTGTGCTATTTACTAAAATGCCCTACCAAATCCTTCTACCTCAAACCCTTTATATACTTATACCCTACTCTGCAAAACAATTCTTACACTTACTCAAAATGAATTCTAAATTGAAATTGAACCAATGTATTCTAAATCTATCTAACAAAATAGAAACTGTCCTGGTGCTAGTGATGAGTTATTAAACTCTAATCTTTAACATTCTAAAAACTAATTTCTAAGACCTGTTTGAACATTGAAATTTAAACCTAACTCAGCTAAATGGTGGATTTTAGCAAGCTAGTGTTGACTTTTTTAGTCAAGTTCACATAATCCAAACACAACTTTGTCTTAGCTGTTCAAAACTAATTGAGATTAAAATATATTTAATAACTAAACAGATTAACTTTTTATGTACTTCTAATCTAATATACCTAATAGAGCTTATTAACACTAAAGTCAACAGCTTTATTTTAAAAGAAATAAGATTCTTCCTTCCTAGATATGAAACTAAAATAAAAGATTTTATCAACTAGACAAATATATAAAAAAAAAATGTACTTTAATGATCCTTATATAGTTCATGCTGGAAGGAAATTGTAATCTTAATCACTATGCCAAACATTATGAAAGAATTAAGCTCAAGATTTTAAACAAAGGTATAAGCTAATTTGATAGCTTAAAATGATTTAATGGAATAAGAAACCTGTGGATAATGAAGTCTCAGAAATAGAGCCACTCTTGTAGATGTGAGTGGCTCAAATACAAACACCTATGTCCTAGCCTGTCTAAACCCCACTAAGCACATGCATATAAGATGTCACATGCTTTTTGAATCCTTGAACTACCAACAATGAATCTCAAATTATCATTTTGTCTAATTCATATTTTGATTCAATTTGACAACTTTGAATATAAGAATGTCTAAAAACAGACTTTAAACTAAACTTGAGCTTATGAAAAGAAATAAGCTCTCATGAGCTTATTAAGAGCTTATTAAGAAAAATTTCTTTAAAATTGAAAATTAAGTATAAGGAAACGTGTAAACTGAAGTGATATTACTTAAAAGATTAAGTACAAGCTTATGGAACAACAGTAAAGTGATTAAAGCTGGATTACTAAAATATGTAAAAAAAATGCTTCAAAATTGAAAGAAACATAAAACTAAAAATAAACTAAAAACAACAACTTCAAAATGAATCCTAAGGTGCTATTTATTAGAGGTGGAAGAGAGGAGAGTGGAAGAATTCCAGAATGATCCTTTAAATCTCATCCGTTGATCTCTTGTGAGCAAATATAAGCCGTTGGATGATTGTTATGATGTGTCCTGGCCAATAGGGTGTTTACACGTGTTTTATTGTGATTGGTGAGAGTGTATGAACGATTTTTATTGTTAAAAGTGAGGGGGGTGTTGGAGGTTGGGTTGTTAAACCTTTTTGGCGGGAAAGTCTGTTAAGGTTGTTGGAGTTGTTACAAAAACGCGTCTTTTCTGTTTGAAAGTATGAATAGTTGACACTTTTGGTCCCTGTGTTTGCTCCGCCCTTTTTATAGTGTAAAAGGAAGTTTGAGAATGGCAATTCCAGTCCTTGTTGTTTCTTTCTTCCTTTTCTCTTTAATAAACATCTTTCCTTATTTTGCAACTTTAATCCCTTGTATATAAAACTTCCAAATAAGCCCTTGTTCTTTGAAGACTTGTCAATATTGATTCCTTTGACTTTTATTTTGGGCTTTGACTTCCTTTCTTGCTGTGTCGGCTGATCCGGCTTTGATCTTTGGCTGTTTCTTCACTCTTTTTCTTGTCTCTTTCGTTCCTTGTCGGTTTTTGACTGTTTTTGCTTCTTTTTGTCCTTTTAATCCTTTCCTGCACAATTAGACACAAAAGCACACTTTTTCTATTCTTTTGGCATTTTTATGGCTTTTATTTGGCAAAATCCCGGGTAATTTAATATACAATTTAGCAAATATCAAAATTCCCCAAACTAAAGGATTGCCGTGTCCTCACGCAATGTTATCAAGTGTACACTTTGTAAACTAACAAGTTTCCAAAATGCCCTTGTTTTCACCTTTTATGAATCACCTTTTTTTAGAGAGAACATTAGCCTTGACAAAAAATGTAAACAGATTCTGCGATATGATTGAATGGTTGTGTAATTCTGGTTTGATTTAAATCTTTCAATTATCCAACAGGTAGGATCTATTAATTGTTAACTAAGCTGATGGGATTTAGAAAGCAACTGGTGGTCATTTGATGGGACTTGATAGGTATTGGGCTCCAATGGGTCAAAATATGAAATTTAGCCCAAACCGCCATTTGGCAGAATGCCAACTCGCCGTTGGGCGAATTGAGCAAACCGCCGCGAATATATAAAATATTCGACCAAACCTGTTGGATACAAAAATAATAGAGAATTATGGCAACCCGCTGCTTATACAACCCGCCGTTGGTCAACCCGCCGTTGGTCAACCCGTCGTTTAGGCAACCCGCCTTTGGCAACCCGCCTTTGGCAACCCGCTGTGGGCAACCTGCTTGGGCACCGCTAATGTGGGCCTTCGCTGTTGTAAGCAAACCCGCTATTGTAGGCAACCCTGTGTTTGTAGGCAAAACGCTGTTTTGGGCAACCCGCTGGAATGGCAACCCGCTTTTAAAGCAACCAGCGGGTTGAGTTATTTATTATAAATAAAATAACCAACACGCCGGAATCGAAAAAACGCAACGCCATTCGGGCAAGTATCTTAAAAAATCAACCCGCGCATCTCTTATTGTCCACATGATCACATTCCTAAGGGCCCTTCCTAGGCTACAGATTACATGCTACCTTTCTTTTTTTGAAACACACCTATATCTTACTTCAATTACACCCAACGACCACTAAGAATCTTGGGTAAATCATTCGTTTTTGTTTGAGATGGAAAACGACTCATCAAAACACATTAATAAATACCTAATGAACAATTCCCAGCAATCAACGCACGCCTTACTACACTACATTGGTTTTCTTTTGTAAACCGACCCTAAGTCTATTTTTCTACCATTTGTAATGTGTTTTCGATCTATTTCATTGATTCAACTTAATGATTGATATAGGTTAGGATGATACTTTGCGAAAATACACACGAAAATGGCGATTTGATCGAAGTTCTTGGCGGCGGTTTGCGAGTGTGTTGTGGTGGTTTTTTTATGTTTGACTATTTTCGAGGTTTGACTTTATAGGCATCCCGCTGCCCTTTTATACTCCATAAGTTACAAACTTGGCCTGATTGGTCCTTGGGTTTCCTTCTCTTTAAATTTCTTGTTTTATGTGTTTTCTAGGGCTTTTTAGATTAGCAATTGGCCACCATAGTCCCTATTGTTAATGAGCTAGGAAAACATAAGAGCAAAGCTTGTTACACCCCTAAATTTACAACAATAGATAACTTTGGACCATTGTGTTATGTTATTAAAACTCCCTCAAATATTAACCCATTCGAATACATACAGCATTTAGATTTGATTTTATCAACACCCAACAGTCTTTTATCACCCCTTAGATTTTTTCACAGTCACTCTCCCCCTCAAACAACGACCCGGTTTCTATTGAAAGAGCTGTAGTCGTTGATTGAGATGAAAAGATCAGGCGAATAGCTCCCCCATCAGCATTGTACTATTCTACTCCCATGAAGCAAGGATATAAAGTAATCCATGGCCAGATATGTAAACCGGGTTGCAATATGACGTAATTGCAAGCCTTTTAGGAATTCCAAATGACTTAAAAATATATATATATATATCCTAAGTATATATATATCCGATTAATTGTTGTTGTTTTTTTTTTTTTTTTTTTGTTTTTTTTTGTTTTTTTGTTTTTTTTTGTTTTTTTTATGTACAAAGGATACACAAAGGCATTTGGTTTACTCATCCTCTCCTGCTTGAAGACGTTTGAGAGTTTCCGGGGTCAAGCTCTTCATGCCTAGGCGTGGAAGAAGAAATTCGAACCGTTCTCTTGGCAATGCTTTGGTGAGGATGTCTGCAAGTTGATAATTCGTTTCCACGAAGTAGAGTTCAACCACTCTATTTTCCACTTGCTCTCGGATGAAGTGGTGTCGTATGTCAATGTGTTTAGAGCGAGAGTGCTGGACGTTGTTACAGACGAGCAATAGCACGCTTTTGTTATCACGCAGTACAGAGGAATTTTGTGAAGTAAAATCCGTAGTTTTTTGACGTGTGATCGCATCCAAAGGAATTTTATTTGAGCAAACATCCAGTCATGGTAGGGGAGGGGGTGAGTGTGATGTCTTCACGCCTCTGTAGTTGATATTGCCAGTGCTTCCGCGTAGTTTTCTCTGTGACCGCTGCTAACAATCATCTCAAGAACTGGAGGCACTTCCGCGTAACTTCTTCTTGAATCTTGACATGATCCGCATGATCCGCATCTGCATAAGGTGTTAGTGACATGGCGGTAGTCTTTCGGATACAATGACCAATGAATGGTTCCTTTCACAGTACGAAAGCCACGTTTGATAGCATCAAAGTGCTTTTTGGTAGGCTTAGCTTGATATCTAGCAAACATGCAAACAACGAAGAAAGGTCGGGTCTACTGGCATGTAATATACAATTAGGGAGCACCATTCCTCTAAATCGGAGTTTGGTCAACTGGAGTCCCATGAGATCCTCTTCCAGTTTCAATCGATCCACCATTGGTGTATCGACAGGGTCAGAGAGATCCATTCCATATTTCTTTAAGGTTTCGAGAGCATATTTCGCTTGGTTAATAAAGATGCCTCCGGGACTTTGAGAAACTTGTAGTCCTAAGAAAAACGACATTATGGTCCATCAACGACATCTGAACTTTGCAGCTCATACTCTTTTGAAAATATCGTAACACGTAATAAGATTGTTGAGGCAAAAATGATGTCATCTATTATATATTGAACACGTAGAATAGTGTTTGCCTGATTTGCGTTGTGAATAACGTTGGATCCACGGCACCTTGAAGTAATTGTTTGCCATCAAGGAACTTTGAGAGTTGTATACCACGCCCTAGGTGCATGATAAGCCCATCAGAGCTTATTCCAGACGATAGACGTGAAGTTGGATTTTCCTGTCTTCAAATCTTCAGGTTGATGACAAAGACTTCTTCTTGAAGATCACCGTTCAGAAAGCAGTTTGACATCCATTCTGGTAGATGATCATGTTCGTGGTTGCCGCATTGGCAATGAATATTTGATGGTTCGCTATCCGTGCAACTGGAAGCAAAAAACGGGGGGGGATTTTTTTAAATATCAATACCTTCCTACTGACGATATCCACTTTGCAGACTAACCGAGCTTTGTTTTTCAGTACATTCCATATCATAAGCTTCACTTTGTAGATCATTTGAGAGCGATAAACCATAACATTAAATTGGGCGAGGTACTAATTCCCATACTTCAAGTCGATCAAATTTCATGAATTTCATTTTGCGTTGGCTTGAACCAGCATTTTCGTCTTCGATCACGCCATTTTGAGTTCTTGGGTTTTGACTTTGGCACAGTCTGTATGGGAAACAGCACCACAAGCATTCGGATGCTAAACTGTTTTCTGGTTTGTAAAGGACGAGAGGGATTGCAACGATGTTATCCAGGAGGATGATCTTTGGTCCATCTTTAATGATATGTCTTGAGATGATCTGGTGGGTAATTAACTTGGATAGGTTCTGCTGAATTAACATTCCCAGATGATGATTGTGCCGAACCTGGATCTCCAGTTAAAAGGTTATGTGAAGGATGAAGAACATCGTGATTGATTGGGGTGTCTTCGTGAGTGGGTTCTTCTGCAATTTCTTGATGTTGGACTGGATGATGTATATCAGATGTTGACGATGAAGCACTTGTCGACGGTGCATCTAGAGCAATCGTTGTAGACAACGATGTACCTGGTGGAACAACGTGAGCGGTAATTTCAGCAGCAGAAGGTACTGGTTCATTGCCTCGAGATTGTTCAAGGTGTTCATCAAACATTGGTTGAAATAACATCTCCAGCTCTTTATCGGTTGGAGCGAGCCCTGATTTGAGTTGTCCAGGGGTCATGATGAAAGGCTCGGGTCCTGAACTCATGCGTACAGGAGCCATTGACTGATGCATCTCATCGAATGTGACGTGAATTGTTTCCATTAATCGACGAGTTCTCTTGTTGTAGATTCTATAGCCCTTCCTGCTAGGAGCATACCCAACGAAAATCCCAATGTCAGCTTTGGCTTGAAATTTTCCTAGATTTTCGCTATCATTTGTAGGATAGCACAGAGCACCAAATACTCGGAAGAATGTAAGATCAGGCTTCTTATCATGCACAAGCTCATAAGGGGTTTTGTTATGACGAGTATGAATTAGTGATCGGTTCTGGGTGTAACAAGCAGTGGCTACAGCTTCTGCCCATAGAAACATGGGAGCTTTCGAGAATATCATCATTGTACGTGCTGCTTCCACCAGTGTACGATTACGTCTTTCAACAACGCCGTTTTGTTGAGGAGTTCTCGGAACAGACTTTTGATGAAATATGCCAACACCTTCATAGTATTCAGACATAACTTGGTTGACGAATTCCGTTCCGTTATCTGTGCGGATGAATCTGACTGTTTTGTTGAGGCCAACCTGTATTTGCTTAAGAAAGTTGGTGACAAACTCTGGAGTTTCATCCTTTGACCTCAAGAACTTTACCCATGTGAATCTTGAATAGTCATCCACGATGACTAAGATGTATTTCTTCCCTTTAATACTCTGGACTCTCATTGGACCACACAGATCCATGTGAAGGGTATGAAGAACTTCCATATTTGTATTTTCAGATTTTGGCCGGTGGGAGAACTTCTTGCTTTTTCCAAGTTGACAGGCTGAGCAAAGATGATCCTTTTCAAACTTCAATCTAGGTAGACCTCTAACCAGATCTTTTCGAGCAAGATCATTTATCGTGCCGAAGTTTAAATGGTTTAAACGACGATGCCACAACCATGATTTGGACTTGGAAGCTTTGGACAGCAAGCATATCGGAGAAGACTTCATCATTTCATCAATCGATATCGTGTACAAATTGGTGCCACGACTACCTTTAAGGATATCTGTACCCTTAATATCACGAACAAAGCAAGTATGCTTTCTGAAGGCCACTTCAAGATCAGAATCACAAAATTGCCCTACAAAGAATAGATTGTGTCCAAGTCCCTCCACGTAGTATACTCTTGAGATCACACTGTCACCCATAACATAATCTCCATAACCCATGATAGCTCCTAAGTGATCATTCCCGAATCTGACTGACCCGATGAACTTTTCCACAAAATTCACGAGCTTTGAACGATTCCCCGTCATATGTTTTGAGCAGCCTGAGTCCAGATACCAAAGCATGACCTGTACGACCTGCATTTGAAAACAGTCGAGTTTGGAGAGTTTGGAATTTTGGTTCCCTAATTTTTGTTGGGGACCTGTTGGTTAGCATATAGAGTAGAACATTTCACAGAAAGCTTAGTTAACTGGCATATTTCCCCTAAGGCAAATTTCTTTCCTGTGGGTCTCCATTGATAACCAATATCTGCAAATAGTTTTCCCGTAGCTTTCCAAACCCTTTGGGTTTTGGACAAACTGTTGTCAGACAGTTTGCTTTTTGGTTTCCAGATCTGTTTGGTCGTGTTTAAACTGTTATAAGACAGTTTGCCTTTTGGTTTCCAGATCTGTTTCTCGTTATGTAAAACAATTCTAACTGTGGGTGTAGCATTCACAGAATTCAAGACATTAACAACACACATTTCATTACTTGCAGAGTTTACAGATTCAGAATTCGAATTAATTACAACACGCTTAGAGCTAATGCTAGAATCAACTCGATTCACTTTTGTCCAAACTGACTTATTTGTCCTAAGGCGTACTTCTACTTCCTTCTTATTCTCCTTCTTAGCAGGCAGGATCCTATTTTTCTTTGTATTGCATCTAGGCTTTGACCCGCTTGCTTCAGTGGAATCGTTTACTCCTGTAGAGGTGGGAAAGGCGTCAGGGAATATAAGACAGTTGAACTCGTGGTGCACTTTTTGTTTCTGTGTTTGCTAGAAGATGTTTCTGGTTTAATCACTAAACTTATACTTGCTTTTTCCTATAACAGGGTAGAGGGGAGCCTGGTTTTATCTCTTTCATTGAAATTTTTTGGGCAAGTGCCATTCCACACATTCTAACAATTCCTGAGATAAATTAAGTGTATCGGCAAGCATAGTCTAGTGAACTATCCAGTGGTTTAAACTGCGCTTAGCTTCCTCTACAATCTCCTAACTGTTTTCTACACTCTCCTAAGATTGGCCGCTATAGGTTTAAATGAGCACTCCTATTGTTCTTTAAGGGGATGAGGGATGGGTTTTTACGTCTATGGCATAATGCCAGGACAATAACTTTTGGTTTGACACAGTCCACTGGTGAAACAAGGCGCTTGCTTGCAAAATTGAGCTTAGACTCTCAATCTCATTTAACATTGTAATCTCGTTTCAACTTGTGTGAGTACGCAAGATCTTAATTGAATCAAACAGTTCCTTGTATGTTGTTTTAACCTTTTCTAATTCTAATCTATCGCAATTATTTTGTTCAAGTAAGTGCGAGTAACAACTACAGCACTATAAGCTCACGACTTCTGGCTTTCACATAGTGACTAATCTTTCAGTGTCCAAATCACGTTATACCATTCTTGAATCTATGTTCGAGGTTCTGAGTTTAAAGAACGATCTGAATCAGAAGCTTCCGGTATGCTTTGAGATGTTTTTATTATCAAAACTTCTTGAAGATGTGATACTTTAATTGCAATTTAGTATTCCTTTCTATTTTTGAAATAAAGTTTTGGACTCATCATGAACTTTAGACACATCAAGCTTCTAGATCTAGACAACGTGATATGCCACATCATACAGCAGTTAGTCGACAGACAATTAACAATCGATCTCATTTTCAATGAGAAGGTTATTCTTTTCAATTTCACACCATCGCTTGTCCACAGCAACGAACCACTTCGTTATTCATTTGAACAAAAATTTCTTCATTACTTTAACTTCCGTAAAGAGGGCAGGTTTGAACTCCAACAAAGTGTTCTTTAAGGTTTTGGAAAAATGGAATCACTTCAGTGAGTAACATCTTTCGTTGCTCAAAACCTCTTTCCCCTCTGCCATGCCCGATGGTGTGAATTCTAGTTTAGGCAAGTTTGTCAATCAGTAAAAAATTGGAGCGTACCTACAGGAATAAACTCACTTGACTTTTTGTTGGAAAGAATTCTGGGACAAGCTTGACATGATTATTGGGTGGATACACAGTTCCATGTTGAATATTTTGGTTTTCGAGCTAGGTTCTCAGCCTTTTTTCTGTTTGTCATGCTATGGACCAAATACTGTTCTGGGTCCAATTATCTTTGGTGAGCAAAGTTGCAAGATAGGATCTCGTTTTGCGTAATCAGGGGAGAAAATCCTAAATTTTATTTTCCGACACACAGGGGGATTTGCATTTTTAACAGCAGTCTTTTTCCTATTATCTCAGCTAACTCACTTGTATCCTCTGAATCATGTATGACAGTGGGATGTATGATTGGTCGTACAGCATATGACTATTTACACACTGCAGACTGAGCGTGTTCCATTTATAGCCTATTGAAACTCTGTGCTTTCATCATAAAATGATATTGTTGACACAAACAATGTGAACTGTGTTGAGCCGACTGGACCCTGTTTTATAATCTATCTTCAATCTTATCATTTATCTCTTTAAGTCAGAAAAACTCTTCAAGGAATTTGTCTTCCTTTTGTTTAAAATCCTTTTCTCAAAAGTTTTACTTCTTCGTCTCGACTTATAATGGTCAAACTGTAGAACTAAGGATATTTGTGCTGAATGAAGTTCAATTTTAAAGAAGTTTCGCTTTCTGTTTCGGTCCGAGATGATTATTCTCATTTGCTCATCATTTTTCTTTCTCTATCAGTTAACTCAAACTTTGCCCGTTTTTCATATTCCCCGACCAGTTCCTTATATCTCGCAAGTTCAGAGGTCACTGAGTCATTCATTAACATATCTGGCTTATTTGTTAATCTACTTTGTACACCCTGTTCATGCATTTCATCGAGAATAGACATTAGTGCATCATTTCGGACAGAAGATGCATTACATGGTACAACATGTTCTTCGTTGTCTTCCACATACTGATCATACGGAATAATATTACTATCACTCGTATAGTCAGCATCAGAGTCAACAACGTAGTTGTGTTGTACATCGTTTTGCATCTCGTGTACATCATGATACTCATCCATATGGTCTACAAAGGCATCATGATCTATTACCTCAAGTGGATTATTCGAGTCGTATGAGGGCCCGGCTTCATCGTAGATTGGATCTTCAGATGTGAGGCTTGCCATGAACATGGTCTGTGTCATGGGACCCTCATCTACATCAGAGTCGAATGCATCACATTCATCAGCTTCAAAAATGTGATCCACATTGATGCCAAATCATTCTCCGTTTTGAATCATCCACATCATCATCAACGTTGGTAACCTGTTTCCCCTGCAAAGAAACAACGACTGTTCTTCATCAGAACTCTCATTCTCCTTGGGGGGGGCGTTGGGGGGGGGGCTTTCATTAGTAGCATCTTGTTCCTTGAAGTATTTGAATCTTGAAGTCGCTTGCCTTGGACATTCACTGCTATGTGCCCTAGTCCGTTACAGATTAGCTCTTGATGGGTTATTCACGTGACAGATTAATCAGCCTCCTCTGTTCGGAGCTCCTACTTTCCCGCACACCATTACTCTCCGCATTGTTTCTTTAGAAATGGTCTTCCTTGATTAGTTTGCATTGTATCTTCCACGATATCTTGAACCACAACTTTCCGTCTTGAACCATAGCTTGTCCTTGCACTTTGATGAAGCTCTAGTTGATTGTTGTGTTTGAGGAGATTTGATTTGTATGATTGAGTGAGGAGGGAAAGTGAGTTGGTTAAACTTTCAATCAAGTTTTCTGTTGAAGAACTTCCTGATTCATTTGAAATGTTTGTCAGAAGGACATGGTTCTGTTGAGTTGAGACTTGGATGATTGTGTTGGATACGCTGAGTTGAGACATCCGACAGCTAGTGCCAAAGGATCATATTTGGTTGACCGAACCGTTTCCATCATAATTCTGTTCGATTAGCAAGCTCCTCATGTTGCCTTTAGGTAGTCATACAGCACTGATCACTGTATTGCTCCTTCAAACCTCTGTTAATTTACTAGTTATGAATCTACACCACTCAGGCAACATGTTTTTCACATATTTTGAGTTAAGCTGCATCTAGAAATGCGTCATCCTTGATGTTTCTCATGTTCATTAATAGCTTCGTAAACCAACGTTGTATCCTTGAATGCCTTCTCCTTTGATTTGACGAAGTGTTTCATATTCAGCAGTATAACTGAGATTCCCGTCAACCTTTGTTAGCTCAAAAAAAAAAAAAAAAAAAAAAAAAAAAAAAAAAAAAAAGAACCTTCCCAGAATCATCTCATTTTCCCAAATGTCTTTGGCGTCAGTATAGTGATTGATGAGTGAGTAGATGTCCTTTGGTATACCCTGAAGTAGGATATTGGTTGCACGAATGTCAGCTTTATACCTTTCTTTTTCTTCAGCTGAAAGGTCGTTAAGGACTCTAGCACGTACTGGACCTTGTTGAACTGCACCCTCAGTTCCTCCAGTAATAACATCTGAAACCGTTCCCATCTGAAATGGTCCTTCTTTAATGGACTTCATAATATTCTCTCCATTATCCTTTCCTAGACAGTACAGACGAATACGTTGTTGCCAAGATTCAAAGTCTGTTCTGTCAAGCATAGGTGGGCGTGTATCAGAACCTGCATACTGGATGTCTTCTTGCATTCTAGACATCTTGTATTATTATGATATGATATGTTTTGATCGATCAATGATTAGTGAGTGTACGTTAAAAGTGGTGAGGTTAATGTGTACGTGTTTTGTTTTAGTGATATTGAATCCCGAGTTTGAAGTGTTTCAAATTTTGAGGACAGAAGCTCAACTCGCCGCCAAAGGCTATCAAACCGCTGCAAAGAAGTAAGCAACCCGCCGGTGGAATTTTAAGGCAACTCGCTGAACACAACTCGCTGCCAAGCAACCCGCCGCGAAGAGTTAATCAACCCGCCGCGAAGAATATTTTGATCAAACCGCCGTAGAGTTTTCAAACCGCCAGAGTTTCCTTAAGGAATTAGTTATTTAAAATATTCAACCCGCTGACAACCTGGTCAAACCGCTGTTAAGCAAACCGCTGTGTATTAACAACTCGCCTCTTTGAGCAACTCGCCGCCTATTCAACCCGCCGGTAAGCAAACCGCTGCTTAGTAACAACTCGCCGCTTTAGCAACTCGCCACTCAAGCAACCCGCTGTGTGTCAGAGAGTTGGTAACCTACTAAATAAAATACTATTTTTCACCAAACCGCCGTGAAGAAATTCTGGCAACTCTCCACGAAGAACAACGACGTTTTTCACACAAAATCACCTATAAATCACCCTTTTGAACGATTTTGCTTGATTTCGTTTGCACAACACAATACCACAAGGTAATAGCAACTAGAAACACCCAAACTTCATCATTACAAACAACAAAATTCGGAGATCTTAAAAAAACGAGCTAAAACTTTCTATGGCACACTTTTCGAGCTAAATCAAGCACAAATTCGCACATACACACGATCTAATCATCCCATAAGCTCTGATACCAATTGTGGTATATCTTATATCATAACACGGGTTCGATTCTTGGATCGGGCTAGTTTTTAGAGAGAGAAACACTAGAGAGAGAATAGTTTAGAGAGAGAAAGTGTTTCTTGTAAATGATTATTTGACTAGCTTGTCTCTTCCAAAGTTGGAAGAGACTATATATAGTACTTACAATATATCGGGTATTTGAACCCGACTTAAACCGAAAAACGTACTATAAACTATTAAACTACGAGCTATATGAAACAGTAAAATACACGGGGTGACCGAGTCTTTTTCTAATATCCAACATGTACCAAAGATGCATGGATGTTCATATAAGACATTTATGAATGGCAAGCCTCACTATTTCAAGGGGACTGAAGGTGTAGTCGGAGTGAAACGTTGGTTCGAAAAGATGGAGCAAGTGTTTGAAATTTGCAAATGTGCTAAAGATGACAATGTGAAGTTTGCTATGTGCATGTTCGATGGTCGTGCTCTCACCTGGTGGAACTGAAATGTTTAGACTTTGAAACTTGCTAATGCTAATCAGATCCCCTGGAGCAACGTGAAAGCTATGATGACCACTGAATACTGCCCAGCAACTGAAATCCAAAGGATGGAACAAGAGCTTTGGACTCTGACTCTGAAAGGAGATGATATTGAAGCTTACAACAATCGTTTCCACGAACTGGCCTTGATGTGTCACGAATTGGTGCCTACTGAAAAGAAGAAGATTGAAAGGTATGTTCGTGGTTTTCCTGAAAGAATCAAAGGAAATATCACTTCTTCAAAACCTGCAAATCTGCATGAGGCAATCAACATGGCCCGTGAACTGGTCGAGCAATCAGTTCAGGGTAGGGCTGCAAGAATTGGGGAAAGCAATAAAAGGAAATGGGAAGACAACCAGAGAAACAACAACAACAATAACCATAACTACAACAACAACAATAACCGCAACCGAAACAACAATCATCACCAGCAACAAAACAGGAGACCAGAAACTGTCAGGGCATATGTTGCAGCCCCAGCTGGAGGAAAGATTTATGCTGGAAATTTACCAAAATGCAACCGGTGCAACTTACACCATCATGGACCGTGTCCTCAAAAGTGCCAGAGATGTCAAAGATTAGGTCACATGGAGAAGGATTGTAGAGTTAGGCTTCAGGGTGCAGGTAATGACTTCCTGCAGAATGTGACATGTTTCGGGTGTGGTGAGAAAGGACATTTCAAGGACAAGTGTCCGAAAGCAGGGAACCAGCAGAATGATGGAGCTCGTGGGAGAGCTTACGTGGTGGTTGAAAATCCACAGCAGAATCCGAATGTGGTCACGGGTACGTTTCTTCTTAATGATCACTACGCTTGTATTCTCTTTGACTCCGGTGCTGAAAAGAGTTTTGTATCTTCTGCGTTTACCCTTTTTATTAATATTGCCCCTGCCACTCTAAACACTAGCTACGAAGTAGAGTTAGCAGACGGAAAAGTCGTTAGCACCAATACCATTTTACGTAGTTGCACCTTAGTTTTGTGTAATCACGTGTTCAAAATAGACTTGTTACCAACCCGGCTAGGTAGTTTTGATGTTATCATTAGAATGGATTGGTTGGCATACCACCGAGCTCTCATCGATTGTTATGAGAAGATTATCTGTATTCCTCTTCCGAATGGCAAGATTCTTGAAGTTCAAGGCGAGAGGCCAGAAAAGGATCTTCGTTCACTTGCATGTATCAAGGCTGATGAGAAAAAGCTTGATGACATACGTGTTATCCAAAACTTCCCTGAGGTATTTCTAGATGATCTGTTAGGTTTACCTCTTATGCGAGAGATAGAATTTCGTCCAGGCGCATCGCCAGTTGTTAGATCTCCATACCGGTTAGCCCCTTCAGAAATGTTAGAATTGTCGAACCAACTTAAAGAACTTCAAGAGAAGGGTTTTATTCGACCAAGTCACTCACCATGGGGAGCACCCGTGCTCTTTGTCAAGAAGAAAGACGGTTCGATGAGAATGTGTATTGACTACAGGGAACTAAACAAGTTGACTATAAAGAACCGTTATCCTCTCCCCAGAATTGATGACTTGTTTGACCAATTACAAGGTAGCGTGTTGGTTTCTCCAAGAAAGATCTTCGCTCAGAGATCTCATCATTTTAGAGTCCGAGAGAAAATATAATACTGAGACCTCGTTAGAACCCATATGGGCATTTGATCAAGTCATGCCATTTGAGGCTGACGAAGCGCGCCAGCAATATTTATGGACTTAATACAGCCTAATTTGACAAATTGTATTGGTTCATTGATGACATCTTAATCTACTCAAAGTCAAATAAGACATGAAGGTCCACCTGAAAATAATTTTAGACTTAACTCGAGAGAGGAGAAGTTATAAACGCCAAATTTTTTCTAAGTGTGGAATTTTGGTGAAAGATCAGTTCCTATGACATGTGGTTAACCGTGACAGTATCCACGTGGATCCTAGCAAGGTTAAGTCGGTCAAGAACTGGATGACCCCAGAGTCACCAACAGAAATTCGTTCGTTTCTAGGATTGGCAGGATACTACCGAAGGTTTATCGAGAATTCTCAAGATCGTCAAGCCCTCAGCCCTGTTTTACTCAAAATGACTAAGGCATATGTGTGGCTATAAGCAAGATGAAGCTTTCCAATTCTGAAGGTGAAACTAAGCAATGCTCCTGTGTTATCACTCCCCGATGGACCCACACTTTGTGTCTATTGTTGTGCATCGAAACAAGGTTTTGGGAGCGTGCTGATGCAGCGGGGCAAAGTGATAGCATATGCGTCAAGACAGTTAAAGAAGCATGAGAAAAATTATATATAACTGTTATGAACAGTAAAATCACTATTCATCAAAAAAACTCAAATTTTAAAAATGTTATATTTTGATAACTCGTCTTAATACGAAGGCGTGGACGTAAGAAACGAAAGAAACGGACTTAAAACGAGAAAGTTACGCCAGTTTTACTAAAGTATACTTATAAACGTTTTTACTGTATAAATATGATTTCACTAAAACGTTTAGATAGTGATGTAGCTATATAGAATTATATGTGGTATTAGTTAATCAAAGTACTATATTACTAGGGAGTTTCATAATGAGGCCTCTCGGGTGGCGTATCACGAGTTTTTTGGATTTACGATTTAAAGTGTCCTAGCCTCCTCAACGTCACTACAAGACCGTCTTAATTATGATAGCCCGAATGATAGTAAGATGACTATAGCTACCTATAATAATCAACGTGTTTAGTACAGTATACTACCTATATGGATTAGGTGCCTTCGGATTCCCTTCGGGTCACATGTTTCAATGTGAATACTAGTTTGATTTCCATTCACACGAGGTGAGTCATAGCCCCCTTTTACTAACGTGATGTTTAACAAAATCTACAGGGTGAATTACATTGCTTGTTTTACTATTGGACACAAGTGTTTTTCTAAGTGTTTTCAAAGTGTTTACAAAGTGTATGCTATTAACTGATAACGCCTGAATATTTATTGCTAAGTTTACCTTATTGGCCGCAAAGTCCCTATTTATCATGACCAGTTAATTGCTATTGTAGTAAAGCGCGAGTGTTGTGATAGATCTATTGGGACTGCCAATCCTCACTTTTCCTGGGTCACTAGTTTGATCAATGTGCATGTGTTAACATTGAGAGGTTTTAGGTTTTTTCAAGCATCCTATATCCTGATTGGGGCACAAACTAGTTAAGGCTTCGGGGTCATGAGCTTAGTGTAATAATAATGATTTGGATTACTGAATGGTTTCAGAGTCTACTATTACTTCGATCTTGTGGTCCACTCTTTTTACCGACAAACCTTGATTTCACTCAACTTGTGTTGACTTTAGCATGTAAATTCAGTCGCTAGGGAAATGAAGAATTGAGGGGAGCCATGGCAGATACAATAGACGGATTCTGTATTTTATACTATATTCAATGCAACTTTTATATCTTTAGAAAACTTAGTCATCTTTGGTATGTAATGAAGCTTTGTTAAATTAGAGAATGTTATTATACTTTAAAACTTATTGGACATAATGTATGAACTCTGATATTTTGCTATCAATCGAATAGAAAATCTTATATTAAAACGTCCATTTAAGGTCCGTTTCCTAATCTTGATTGTTGTACTTTGACGTAGCACCCACTTGTTACCATTACCGCTGCGTATCTATGGGGGTGTTACATAGATGTTGATGGTTGAGTAGTTGTAGGTGTATGATGGGAATCAGTTGGTGTCTTTGAACATTTACCTACTTGTTCTTGTGCTTGAACAATCATGATTGGAAATAAAGGTGTGTCCCTACAAGAAAAGTCTTTTCCCTGCCTCTTCTTGTTAGCAAAGACCTTCTTAGTGTGAGAAGGTGTAACATAAATCTATTTATGTTTGGACATTCCTTCAACTTGTTTATCTGGGAACACTTTCACAAACCTTGGATACATTAAAAATTTAACCTCACCCTTCAAGTTCTTCACCATATTATAAAAAATGTACTTGGAAAAGTTGAAATTTTGGTTTGTGGCAAGACAGATGACAGCAGAGGCCATAGTTCCACTAAATTCATTCTAAGCAGTAGTCTTAGCACAAAGGCATTGCAAAATTGTATGGATAAGAAATTTCCATTGAGGTGAAAAGAAAGCTTTATATAATGTAAGCTTTTGTGTAAGATTTTCAGACCCCATTCTTTCCAATTCTACAAAAATGGTAGCATTGGGTAAACATTTAGTACCAGTTTCATCAGCAAGTTGAAGATCTCTTCTTACAGATGCTTTAGTGACGATCACCTTCTTCTTATCTACAAGGGCTTGAATCTACACTTCTCCATTAATAGTTTTCACCTTTGCAGTAGTCCAGAATTGCTCAATACATGAAGTATAGATTGTGGGATTAAGCGTTAACGCATATTTGATAGGATGTGCGTTCAAAAAATCCACAATTTGCTCGAATCCATCACTTTCAGTGGGTTTATCTAAGAATGCGACCATGTTGTGTGAACTAGCGAACTTTAGGGCAGCCATTGAAGTTGGGTTTTGATGATTAATAATGAAATTGAGTTCGGGTTTATGATTAGAGGGTATACAAAGATTGAAATCGATTAAGTGAGTGAATGAAACCGTCAATCGAAGTATTTATGAAATCACCCTTAACAGCATTAACTTGAACTAGCAGTACTAAGTTAAGCCTAACAACATTAACTGACCCAGCAGTAGTAAGTTATGCCTGGCAGCATTAACTTAACCAGCAGTAGTAAGTTTATGCCTAACAACATTAACTAACACTGGCAGTAGTAAGTGTATGCCTAGCAGCATTAACTTTGAGTTACCAACATTAACTCTAATTTCGTTCCAAAAAGCATTTCCATCATCAATTTTGATTCTCACAAGCTCTCTTTCTGTTTTTATTCTACTATATCTCTCAATTCTTTTTCTCACCAAATCACTCTATCTGTTTTTATGTCACACATCTCTCTTTCTGTTTTTATGCTTACCAATTTCTCTCATTTCTTTTAGCTCACAAAGTCACTCTTTCTATTTTTAGTTCACATCTTTCTTTCTTGTAGACCTAAAAATGATATCATCAACATATACTTGAACTAACAAAATATCACCTTTTTCCCTTTTGATAAACAAAGTCTTGTCTATCTTTCCTTTCTGAAACCCATTGTCCAACAAATAAGTTGACAAGGTTTCAT
>BQNB010051559.1:0-40922 GCA_026074375.1 Tanacetum coccineum | reverse complement strand
TCCATAGAGGCTCCTCATTTTTTTTTCATTACATCCGTAATGTAATCAAAATTACATAAAAGTCCAACATTAATTAACCACATTAAATACACTTCTTATTAATTATGAGCATTTTAGTCTTTTTTTGTCGATTGCACTCCGTCCTATTATACCAACCAAACATTATTAATAAGGGTAATAAATTATTACATTACATCATTTATTCCATTACGTAGCTTATTCCATTCATTAACATTTCATTACGTCCTACCAAACGAACCGTTATTGTCAAAACTAATTGCTAATATAATTATGACATCAAATAAATACATGTTAGCAACCTATGGGTCATATTATCCTATATCTCAATCCTTAAACGTCTGACCACCACTTTGACCTACAGTACCAACCAAAGTGCTACAGTGTTAGGCCTAAAATGTGGCCCAAAAAGTGGCCTAAAGTCTGGCCTAAAATCCGGCCCAAAGTAAAAAAAAATTACAAAACGGACCCTCAACTTTTAACTATTTACGATATCATATAACAAAATACACGCGCAATTATTTTCGCATTACGAACAAAAAGAGCTCAATATTTCAATACTTCTGGCGTACGTAAATTTGGCCCAAAGTAAAAAAATAAAATAAAAACCACCGACCCAAAATTTAAAAAAAAACTTAATAAAACGCACGCGGAAAGATTCTCGAATTGCGAACAAAACGAGCCCAATATTTCAATGCTTCTGAGATACGTAAATTTGTCCCAAAGTAAAAAAAAAATATAACGACAGAAATGCCTATGGATTACGAATAAACTGAGCCCAATATTGATATGTTATAGACGTGCATACGCTTTTATAAAATACGTTGAAGTTTAATATGCGTTTTTAAAAAGAAAAAATTAGGCCAATATCTGGCCCAAAGTAAACAATTTTTTTTTACAAATCATATAAAAATTTTCAACACACACATTCTACAATACACTATGAGGCATGTTTTAATTTTGTCCTTTTGTGCAATCTTGACAAACAGTCTATATCCGGCCATATATCATGAATATTTGTTGAGCTTATACCCTTTTTTACTTAATTATCCACATGTTACTCACACAAAAATTATTTTAAAAAATGGTACACCGTTTTGTATCGAAAAAAAATTAGTAACAAAAGATTACAAAAATGACCCTTAAATTCTCACTAATTACGACTTTTTTATACAAGTTTTCTTTATCAATATGTGACGCACTTTTAATGAAAAATACAAGCCTTTAAAATACGACCAAAACGAGTTAATATTGATATGCTTTAAACGTGTGTACGATTTTATGAAAAATATTAAAGTTCAGTACATGTTCTTATAAAAAATATATAAAAATTTATGATAGTCTTTTTTTAAAGTTTCATAAACCGTACTGCCCCCGCCGCAATGCGCGGGTTAAATTCCAACTCGTTAGGCTCATGAATCAAATATTTTCTAGAAACATATTTGTCTTTTCACAAATAGGAAAGGTGGTAGTCTTTGACTTCTAAAACGCATAGGGTATGTTTGACGAAATGAGTTAGGGCTAGGGCTGGGGCTTGTGTTAGGGTTGGGGCTGAGGCTGAGGCTTATATTATAAGCTAAAATTAAAATTTGTATTTTTTTAAACTTGTTTGGTAAATGGGCTAGGGCTGAAGCCTAGGGCTAAAGTTTTTAGCCCCTATTACGAGGCTTATATTATAAGCCGGCTTATTTTAAAAGCCCCTTCATCGCTTTAAAATGCTTTAAAAACTGGGAACAAGCATTGAAATTCTTTCATTGGGCCAAAAATCAAGATGGGTATGTTCACAATTGCTATACTTTCAATGCCATGGCTAGTATTCTATTAGGTGTTCGACAAAATGCCGCAATGAGAAGCTTTGATAAAAGATTTGTTGAGGCAAGTGTATGTGAGCCGGGTGCGATGGGTAATTTTTGAGTTTTTTGGGTTGTTTAGGGGATGGTTTTAATGAGGCGAATGAGTTTTTTGATCGTGTTAAGGAAATGGGGTGTGTGCCAAACGAGTATAGCTATAATGCGTTATTGGAGGTGATTTCGAAAGTTGGGTTGGTGGATTTGATGGCTGTGAGGATGAGTGAGATGAGGGAGAATGGGTGGGAGTGTGATAAGTTTACTTTGACGTCGGTTTTGCAGTGTTATTGTAGGGCGGGGAAGTTTGATCAGGCGTTGGAGGTGTTTAGGCAGATGGGTGAGCTTGGTTGGGTTGATGAGTATGTTTTTACTATCTTAGTTATCTCGTTGACGAAAGGGGGTGAGGTGATAAGTCGATTGAGGATTGATTGACAAGATGGATGGTGTTTAAGGTAAAGTTTGATGATAAGACTTTTATGTTTGATTCATAGGTTTTGTGAAGAAATGTAAAATGTAGTATCATGGTTTTAAGTATTTAGTTGAAAAAATGCAAAGTATTCGGTATAGTGCCTGGTAATTCTCTCTATTCTGTAGCTAAATGAATGATTGTTGTGAAAAAAGAGTTACAAAAGCCTTACAGTTGTATTGCGCAGATGAAAGAAACGGTATTAAATCCTGAGTAGCATACTTAAAAATATTGTATCATCATTAGCGGATGAGAAAGAGATGGTGTTGTTACTCAAAGAGGCAAAAGACCATGTTAATGAGAAATCGATGACTACCCTGCTAAATACTGCCTTGTTTATTCTGGTCAAAAGTGGGTCAATCGATAAAGCTTCTCATCTCCTGCGGACAAGCATGAAGGATGATGCTGGTGACGACACTTTCAGTATTAAAAATTTAGTTTCTTTGGATGCCTCATCTTTTGAAATTGTGTGATTGTTTTCATTGAAAAGGTTGAATTTAGCATAAGGCCCTAGACCTTCTTCCGTTATAATGATCAAAATTGGTTGTAAACAAAGTTTGCTACTTTACAATAATTTGATTAACGCTTTGTCTGATGCAAATAAAGTGGAAAAATGCCATGAGCTTCTAAAAGAGATGAAGGCTAATGGATTTGCACCATCACAATTCACCCACAACTCTATATTTGGATACTACTGTAAATTTGGGAATGTGGAGGGTGCCTTAAACATGCTGCGTGAAATGCGTTCTCATGGGCATAAGCCATGGATCAAACATTACACATTGCTTGTGAAGAAACTGTCAACAAATCGAAAAGTGGCTGAAGCATGTAGCTTTATGGCCATGATGTCAGAAATAGGTTTTATGCCTGATATGATTGCTTATGCTGCAGCAATTGATGGTTGGCTAAAAATTGGCGAGGTGGATTATGCTTGGAAAATGTTTAAAAATATATTTGCTAGTGGACGTTTCCCTGATGTCGTTACATATAATACTATAATAAATGGTCTTTGCAAAGCTAAACGAATAACTGAAGCCCGAGACATTTATGATGAAATGGTACAGAAGGGCCTTATTCCCTCAGTTGTAACCTACAACTTGCTGATTGATGCATATTGTAAAGATAATGACATTGATCAGGCTGTTGGCTTTTTCTCAATGATGGCTGAGAAAAAACGAAACCCTAATGTCATTACTTATTCAACTTTGATTGATGGATTGTGTAATGCTGGGAGATCAGATGAAGCTTTATTAATTTGGAACCAAATGGTATGTTCCCCAAATAGAATAGGCTAAAATGTCTTTAGCCAATGGTCTATGCAAAAGCGGGGAAGCCATATGCTGCATTAACATATGTAAAGAAATGGAAGAAAAACATATGACGGGGGATACTTATGTTTATGTGACATTAGTAGATGCTTTTATTTCTGTATCGAATGCACAAAAGGCTCTTTATGTTTTGAAAAAGATGATTCAGAATGAAAGGCTGCCTGTTTCGCTGGATAAGAATTGTGGGATTCTAAAGGAAGCTGTGGCGAAATTGTTGGATGACATATCGACTTGTTCAGAAGTAAAGACGCTTATTGCAGACGGTAAAGTTCCGATTCATCTGCTGCAAACAGAAGGGTCATAGTCATATTCTTATATTTCTGAAAATGTAAATAGGCGGCGCTTTGTATATGGGAGCTAGTTTTGAAGTATTAGTTTAGCTTCCTGTATTATGCATGAGCATACCTGACTGCACTATTGCTTAATCCAAATTTTTTGTGTAGTGTTACTAGTGTAGGCCTGGTGTATGGCAAGGTCAAGTACAAATGTACAATGTTCGTATTTGCTACTTTTAAGTCATTGTCGTCGATTGTAATGTTTTTCTTATTGTGTTTTACATATGTGAAAGTTTAATGGTTATTATAAGTTTCAACTATTAAATAAAAACGGTTGAAAAATGATGTTTTGTGTGATAATAATGGGGTAGCCTAGTGCTATAGACTTCATAAAGACTCGAAATCAACATGTAATAATGTTGTCCGTACGGCCTAGACATGTTGCAAAATCAATTAGTTCCAAAAAGCAAGACTTCGTAGTTGTGTTTCCTGGTTTTGGGTGACAATGTGTTGAGCCGATTTCTTGACGAGATCGTTGGCTATCCACATATTGTTCTCCCACCGGGACATAGGAATATATCAGCGTTATAAAAAAAAATCGGAAAATTGACGCCTATGGTAAACCACTTCTTTACATATCTAATTACAAAAAACAGAACGAAATACTTATAAGAAATCAAGCAATAAATATTCAATAAAAGAATTTTTATCCTATGACATTTATTTCAAGTCATAGCAATAACAAGCATGATTACCCGCGCGTTGCTGCGGGTCGTTAATTTTTTTCGCGTAGTTGCGAGGCATTATTATTTTTTATTTTTTTATTTTGTGTAGTTTTATTTTTTCGTCCTCATGTTTAATAGTTTGTTTTTTTTCTTATATGTGCTTATTTGAGGGGGCCTATTTTAAAGTTTTCTTTTTGGCTATACGGTGTTTTTTTTAATATAAATTTTAATGGAACATGGAGATTTTTATTAGTGATCCTGTATGGGTTTATTTATTTCATCTCATGTTTAAATATTGCGTGTTATATTTTGCGAATAAAATTTTATTTTATTTTTTTTCATATTTATGTATTTGTGCGGGTTTATTTTATCGGTCCATGTTAATAGTTTTGTTTTTTTAAATATGGCTTAGTGTATGGTCCTCAGTCTCGTGTAATTTTTTTTATCTTAATAAGTCAATAGTTTGTTTTTTATATATTTTTTATCTTAATAAGTCAATATTTTTGTAATTTTTTTTTCTATTTTGTGTCGAGCGTTTTTTTTTACATTGCCTACAAAAAACAAAAAAAAAAACCAAATGGGTTGGCCCAAATTCGGAGCCCAAAGGGCCGAGCACTGTAGCGTGTGGAACAAAACTAAACTACGTCGTTATATTCTACGCGAGCATTATTAATTATTTTTATTTTATTTTGTGCGTTTTATTATATTTTCGCCACAATACAACATGTTTAATAGTTTGTTTTTTTTTTCTTATATGGGACCTTTTGTGTTGGCTTAAGTTTAAATAAGGTTTCTTTTTTGGCTATAATACAGTTTTTTAATAAAATTTTATGGGAACATCGGGCTTAAATGAGAATCGCAACGTTAATGTCATGTGGCTTTTTTTATTGTATTTTTGTGCGGGTTTATTTTTCGTTTCTCAATGTTTAATATGTGGGTTAAATTTGCGTTAAAATTTTTATTTTATTCTTATTCTATTTTTTTATTGTGCTGGTTTATTTTTTCCGGTCATCATGTTTTTAATATTTTGGTTTTTTATATAGAGGGCTTATGTGTTGGGCCTCATATTCGCGAGGTAATATTTTAACTTAAAGAAGTCGAATATTTTTGTAGTTTTTTTTTTCTATTTTATGCCGAGCGGTTTTTTTTACATTGCCTAAAAAAAAATTTGTCAAATGAGCCGGCCCAAAATGGGAGCCCAATGGGCCGGGTACTGTAGCAAAGCTGCCAAAAACGGCAGCGTTTCATCCCTAATATAGTATATATATATATATATATATAATAGCCTAATGATAAAAAACTTTATGAGATAATAGTTTATTTTCAAAATCTTTTTATATAATAAAAGAATTACATTATTTCATAGTTTTGTATGAGATTAAATATTATGAATAAAAAAATTGAATCAATCAGAAAACTTGCTTTTGTCACGTTGGCAAAATCGTACGATCTGATTAGTTAATAAAAAGTCAAAATTGAATCAATTTGGTCAAAATTAAAAAAATTTGGTAGAGAAATCTGATGGAGAAAAAAACACATAAAAATATATGTGTTAAATTTGTGAAAACAAAAACTTAAAAAAAGAGGGGGTAATTAATAAAATTTTAGTAGTTTAATTTTAAATAAATTATATGAAGTTAAATGTAAATCTATAAATTTACAAGTTTTATTATAACTTTTAAAAAATAAACAAATAACCACTTAAACTTTATGCCCCCAGACTTTATATTTTAAATACAACAAACACAAACAATTTCTTACTTCCAACAAAAAATTAACATTATTTAATCACATCTCCAATTTACCCGAAGACTTTTTGGTAGATTATGTTGTACAACCAAATAGAAAAACACCGAAGCACATAAATTATCGTAAAAAAGAAAATTGGTTTTCTAGCTATTCATTGATGGGTTTGAAGGTCCTTTGGTTTAATACGTACTAAAATTCTAACAATTGAATTTCTGAAAAAGTCTTTATTTCATTAACATGTTTTCCAAAGTCTTTATTTCACTTGAGCCGACTCCCGGCTATATAAAAAGGTAGTTTCGCTAGGATTAGTTGGCTTACAATGTCGAGTCAGAAACAGGTAAATCAAAAGAAAAAAATTACTAATTATCCTCAAGTTCATATACTACATAATATATAAAAGATTTAATGAATCTATATTCTTTATTGATTTCGATAATCCTCTATAACATAACTTATAAAACGAAAAAAAAATTAAAATTATACATATATTTTAAAAAACATAATGTCTAAGCCCCGTGCGCGTGCACGGGCATTAAAACTAGTAAAGATACGTATCCAAATTACTATATCTTCATATTTGTTTAATCAATCGGATTAACCTCTTTGCCATAAAACTACTAAGCCGTTGACTAAGACTATGTATTGATGATTATATTAATCACCGTTACCTTAGCTCTACATTATATTAATCACCACCAAGCCAACGGCACGACATATCCACTTAAACACAAACAAATACAAATTATCTTGGCGAGGAGCACAGCAGTGTACTCGAAAGCTTTGGCTCAAAAACTCTTGAGCCCAAATTTTATAAATAAAATATTAGGTTTTGAGTATCGGCTTTTGCTTATTTTAGTTTGTGCCCTACTGGGTGAGAGAGTTTTCAGAGCTATTCTATGTAGATGAACAATGATTAGTGTCAAACAGCATCCAAAATCATGATGTTTTCGCCAATTTACATTTTTTTATTATTTTTTTAAAGAAATGATATTTCCTCCTACTTAATGTTACTACATACATATCCTTATGCTGACAAGATTTTGACATGCGAAAAAACTAATGGTCGAAATGAAATAGAAATGAAGAGAGATAATTAGTGGAAGCGATTAAGTAATATTTTTGTATGGGTAAAAAGATACCGCTCAAACTTTGAAAGAAGCAAAAATAAACAAAAATGGCAGAGGCTATCACACCTACAAGGCTACAATAACAACAACATTCCTCCACTATCATCTTTATCACAATGACACGTCAGCACTCCATCGACCCTCATCACTTTCATTTACCACCTCATCCACGTCATCATCAGTCCTCCAATTTACCCCAAAATGTACTACCATTTTCAGTGGTCTTTGTTTTATCTTATATGTGAGCTTATTTGATTTCGACTTATATTTATATTTATGGGCTTATATATAAGTGTAGAAATAAGCTGGATAGTTGAAGCTTATGAAATATAAGCCGAATACAAAGAAGCTGATAAGCTCACATATGAGCTTAAAGAAACACCCCCTTATTTAATAGTATTTATACATTCACATTCAGTTGTTTATATAGTTGTTAATTGTGTGTTATAATACTACTGTTTATCAAATCCATTATTCGCAGCAGCTGACAAGAAGAAGAAATCGAGTGTTCGAACCGAAGCTGTTAGGCAGTTGACCGGTTCGCTGACCAAAGCCCGGGGTCATCGCTTTCCTATTGTTAGTTTCTTATCTTCCGTATTTAATTCATTATATATATTTTTGTTTCGACTTATATGTGGGCTTATGAGCTTATTTGATTTCAGCTTATATAACATTAGCCCCAATTTTCCGGCTTATTTTGAGACTTGTGGGTTTATATAAGTTTATTATCATATGATAAACTTATATAAGCTAGAAAATTGAAGCTTACGTTATATAAGCCGAAATCAAATAAGTTCATAAGCGCACGTATAAGCCGAAACAAACACCCCCTAAATTAGTGTGTAAACGCTACCTCCTAGTTTTGTTTCTATAAACAAACATGATTTGCTAAACTCGTAAATGATTTAGCCCAATGTAGACTTAACCTGAACAGCCCAAAACTTAAGCAATATCAATACCCGACCCAAACACAATCTTCTTAAACTAGATAGAACAATCTAAAATTCTCACAACCCTCCCTGTAAAAAAAGTTAGGGTTTGTCCATTCTTCCAAGGGAAGGGAGTGATATTATGGGTAAGGGTGCTGCCAAAAGAAAGCGCCAACAACGAGTAAAAGGGAGTGATATGAGAAAGGGTGCGGCCAAAAGAAAGTGCTATTCATCCCCTCCAGTTAAATCGAAAGGATGTTCCGCTAGTGATAGTGATGTTTCATCCTCTTCAATTGAAATGAAAGGACTGTCCGATAGTGATGATGTTTCATCCCCTTCACTTGAAATCAAAGGATGTTACGCTCGTGATCGTGATGATGTTTCATCCCCTTCACTTGAAATCAAAGGATGTTACGCTCGTGATCGTGATGTTTCACCCCTAGTAAACGAGTTGAATCGATCGGATGTTCCGCTAATGATGGTGAACCAGGTACCTGAGTTTCATCCCTTGCAACTTGAAATCAACAAAAGGATGTTACAAAACATGTTTCTCTGGTGATTGTGATGATGTTTCATCCCCTTCACTTGAAATCAAAGGATGTTACGCTCGTGATCGTGATGATGTTTCATCCCCTTCACTTGAAATCAAAGGATGTTACGCTCGTGATCGTGATGATGTTTCATCCCCTTCACTTGAAATCAAAGGATGTTACGCTCGTGATCGTGATGATGTTTCATCCCCTTCACTTGAAATCAAAGGATGTTACAAAACATGTTTCTCTGGTGATTGTGATGATGTTTCATCCCCTTCACTTGAAATCAAAGGATGTTACAAAACATGTTTCTCTGGTGATTGTGATGATGTTTCATCCCCTTCACTTGAAATCAAAGGATGTTACGCTCGTGATCGTGATGATGTTTCATCCCCTTCACTTGAAATCAAAGGATGTTACAAAACATGTTTCTCTGGTGATTGAGATGATGTTTCATCCCCTTCACTTGAAATCAAAGGATGTTACGCTCGTGATCGCGATGATGTTTCATCCCCTTCACTTGAAATCAAAGGATGTTACGCTCGTGATCGTGATGATGTTTCATCCCCTTCACTTGAAATCAAAGGATGTTACGCTTGTGATCGTGATGATGTTTCATCCCCTTCACTTGAAATCAAAGGATGTTACAAAACATGTTTCTCTGGTGATTGTGATGATGTTTCATCCCCTTCACTTGAAATCAAAGGATGTTACAAAACATGTTTCTCTGGTGATTGTGATGATGTTTCATCCCCTTCACTTGAAATCAAAGGATGTTACGCTCGTGATCGTGATGATGTTTCATCCCCTTCACTTGAAATCAAAGGATGTTACGCTCGTGATCGTGATGATGTTTCATCCCCTTCACTTGAAATCAAAGGATGTTCTGCTCGTGATAGTGATGTTTCACCCCTAGGAAACGAGTTGAATCGATCGGATGTTCCGCTAATGATGGTGAACCAGGTACCAGTCAAGACTTCAATGGTTAACTTCTTCCATTTTTTTTATTTCTCTCATTGAAGCTATTGGCTGAGCATCGGTCCAAAACTGTGAACCGAGCAAAACCGAACCGAACCGAGCTAAACCAAACCGAATAGATAGTTTAGGCGTAATTTTCTTGGTTTTAACCCAAAACCGAACCGAACCGAACCGAGCAAAACCGACATAAATATACAAAACCGAAAACCGAACCGAAATTTTCGGTTCGGTTTCGGTCGGTTCGGCTCAGTTTTCGGTTAATTTTGCTCAGCCCTAGTTAAATGTAGTGTGTCTTGGCTCCTAAGAAAAAAAAACCAAAAATCAAGTTTTACTTGTTTGCACTGACTTATGCTCTTAATTTTGACTATTTTACTGCCCTCCCCTATATACATGTGCATTTTAAATGACAAGTGTTTGTTTGGTTTGACAAGTATACAAGGTCAGTAGAATAGTATAAACGATAAATTTGAGAAACCATGGCATTTTTCCAATATAAAGACTTTTTTCAAATGTTCCTTACCCTTGTTTTGACCATTATGAAGGTGCATTCCTTTAAGTAAACACTTGCTTAAAATTCATTACTTTTTATACATTTTAATGTATGTGCTAATGAGGATCTTGAAACACGGATGGACTACATAATTCAGAATTGTATATAGACTTTTTTTTATGCTCTTAAAGTTGTAGAGTGTAGTTATCTGACTTTTTTTCAGGCTATTCTTGTGAATGTCTTGATTGTCTTGTTTTAGTTGGATTGTAACTGAAGTTTTTGGTTCCCCAAAGTTCTCTGTCTTGGATTGTTCATATTCATAGTCCATGTTTTTCGTGAGTCGTATCATTGTTTTTTCATAGAAAAGTCTAAGTGTGCATAACATGTTAGTTTTGGTGTATTGAAATGCATAGTGTACTAATTTTGTTATTGATATGCATAAGTACATTTCCGGCTGGGAATACCGATTTTTTTATTATTTTCCGGCCGGGAAAAGTCTAAAAATTCATATCCGTCCCAATATCTGTTGATGTGTTACCCTTGCCCTCTTAGCCGGAAACAACCGATTTTTTTTATTATTTTTCCTCATTTTTAGTTGCTTGTGTGGGATTTCACTACATTTCCAGCAAGTCTGTTCTTCTCCGGCTAACTAAACCCATATTAAATCATGACCAAACATTCGAAGAAAACCATAAAAGGCTGTTCTCGTAACCCGCACCAAACTGAACCTATACATTAAATCCGGAGCAATATTATTGTTAGGTTTTTTTTTATCTTTTTGGTTAACTTAAACCTGTTTCCATTTGGCCGGCTAATTCTCTGGGTTTTAACCCACTGCCACACACCATGTTTGTTTAAGCTTATATAGCGTGCTTGTGGCGTATTTCTTTTTTGGCTCATGTTTCATAAGGTGTATCTTTTGTGGCTTATTTTGAAACTTTTTGGCTTATATAAGGCTATAAGCTTATAAGGAGGTTGGCGTGGCCACTTCGGGGTTGTTGTTAAAAGTGGCCACCCCTGAGTGGTTAACGACATTTTTTTAAAAACCGGACCAGACCGGCCTGTTTAGCTACCGGGACCGAGACCGGTTTATGAACGACAGTCGAATCCCTTGTCATCGAACCGCTCCAACCCGGAGAAAACCGGTAATAAACCGGTCAACGATTGTGACTTTGTGATGGAAGAGGCGAATCGGCCGTTGTGATGTGTGATGATGAGGTTGTTGATGAAGGAGGCGTTTACTAGTCATGGAGGAAGTGGTGTTGTCGATGTCATTGTGGAAGATGACTTTTGGATTTTGAGATATCACCTGGATGTAGTGTTATGGTCCATAGAAACATGAAATCATGTTTTATAAGCAACTTGTTGGATACAAAGATATTTAATATACATTGTTAGGTGACTAATTAAAATTGTGATTGGCTGGATTTTTTTCCAAAACGGTTTGACCGCCGGTTGGACCAGTTGAACCGGGAACTGATTGGTAAACGGTTGGCAAACATTGGTTAAGGATGTAGTTAGTCGAGGGGAGTTTAAAAGGGATTTTTTTTGTTGGGTAGTGAAAGGAGGGTTTTTTTGATTTATTGCTTTGTTTAATGTGATCAGGTAAGGTTTGTTTACTTGTATTGTTATTATCAAGTTAAATTTAGGATGTTGGTCCCTTAGTTTAGAAACTCTTGATCTGTAAAAGTTTCAAAAGCAAACTCAATCTATATAAAATATAGGATTCGTGATTTCTCGTTAGTACGACACTTTGTCACATCCCCACAATAACACAAACACTAAAACCAATATTATGATTGGAATTGGTAAGAGACTAAGCAATTTTACAGACTATGAATTTTTTTGTCTCAAGCATCTGGCATAACTGACAGGGGTAACTGAGGATGAACTTCCTGGTCAGCTTCTCGGTGACCTTGAAAAGGTTCAATACTTTGGGACTGCAGCCAGGGGAGATGATGAACAGGCACTTCAAAGAACTAAAAACCTGTCTCACAGTGCTTTTCCCGTATGATACCAACTTTTGATTTTTTTGTCAATTGTCATGTTATTACCATGATGAGGTTCTGTATCTCTTAAAGTGTGTTTGCAGTGATGTGAATCCTCGGCCTTGAGGAGTGCTTATGTTTGCCCCATATAAAATAATTTGTAACCAGTTCTGTTATCTTTGTTTTGTGGCAACTATATTTGTAATAATTGTCTAGTAGTATTTTAAGGACTAAGACTATGAAACCCATGTTATTTAGCAAATAAGGCTTCAGAACCCCTTCAAAGTTAATAAATAAGTTTAAGTTATAATGTTGTGTGGCTGCTAATCAAATTTGTAATGCCTGGTGAGTATAATACCACAGTAGGAAAAGTTATCAGGTACCAGTACCGCAAAAAAGAAAAAAATGATTTTGTGGCCCTCTTGAGATATTCCAATGTTGCCTATATCGGTGACAGTTTTGTGTATATATAGAATGGGTCTTAACGATTGGAAAAATAAACTCAATACTAGTCTTGAAGCTGGGGTTCAAGAATCAGTTTTATTTTTATAAGGGCTAAAATCACTTATTTTGGCTTTTTTAAACATGTCTTTTCATGTTTGAAGTTTAAAGATGGTCTTACACTCATACTGTTTTAGTCTTTTGGAGTTAATGATATTATTAGTGTGACAGTGTATCGACTTTCTCCAAAAAGGCCGTTTTTGGAAGAAAAGAAAAGAACATGATATCAAGATTATATCAAACCCTGAAATTGCATTCCTCATTATGAAATTGCTTCAACATATTTTGCTATGATTTTTCTTCCCTAATATGCTTCTGACAATGGGCTTACTTTCATTCAAGGATAAGAAGAAACAACCCGGCTGCAAGGAATTCGATGTTAAAAATTTGGCTGAGATTTTCAAGCTACAAGGTAATTTTTTGTCAAACCTTATGAACTTGTGGTTATCTCTTACATTTGCATCTTCATATATCATACCATCCATGTCTCAACATGGCTCACTTTTTTAAATGCCATTGAAAGACTGGCAGGACGATATAAATTTTACAATCCTAGTGACATTAGAGTAACATCATTTACAACAGAAGTAAAATTTGGAAAAGATATATTAACTGCATTTATTCATGTACATTGTTTTCATGTAGGTAACAAGGCTATGCAATCAAAGTTGTATCCTGCGGCAATTGAGTGTTACAATGTTGCTATGGCACTTGGTGGTGATAATGCTATTTATTATTGCAACAGGTGACTTATCTACTCAGATAATTAGAGTTCACATTTTAAATTTAATATGTTGGTTACATTATGGTGAATGGGTACTTCTTTTTCAGGGCAGCTGCTTATATCCAGACCTGCCAGTATGCAGAAGCAATCCTTGACTGCCAGAAATCAATTGCAATTGACCCAAATTACATCAAGGCCTACACTCGTCTAGGGTATATTTATTTTGTTCAAGGCATAGGCGCCCTTGAGAAAGGATATAGAATAGGTTCGTACATTTACATTGAAACATCAGAATCCGTTTAATTGTTTATCGTTTTGTGTTACTCCCTGGATTAACCTGTTTAGTAGGCATAAATAAACCTCAGAATGGTTTTTGCTATGGGATCAACATATGATCTTGTTAAATATCTTTATTAGAATAATTAGTTTATTTTGGGTTTCATGCAGCCACGCTTTTGGACCCAACTAATGAATCTGTAAGAGAAAATGTTCGGGTCAGTTCATCTTTGTTTTGACACTTTCATCATCATTTTATGCTAACGTCTTTGTGGTTACGTAAATTTTTTGGTATGTTACATTTCACGGTTCTCATTGAGCTTTATTTCCCTGTTGATATATGTAGGCAGCTGAGCACAAATTATGGCAACAAAGAGAGGAAAGTGGCCAGGTAATGGAACCATACAAGTTAAATATTTATCAGATCACCAGGATGTTTCTCTCCTTTTTGCTTATGCCATACGTTTAGCAAAATTGTGATCATCGCATGTTAAAAGGTAGCAACTCAAGAACGCACTTGTCTTTTATGCTTCAGCTTGGTTCCTGAAGCGAGTAATAGGAAGTGATTAATAAATCAAAATCTTGTCAAAAGTGGCCTCTTATAAATCACGTCTTTATCTCATACATGTTTATGCTTCTTTCGTAATCATAATTATAATTGTTCTTATAATTACAAGTATAACTTAATTATAATTATGATTGTTGTTACTGTACCACATGCTATGGAGGGTCGCCAAATTTAAGTTGGCCGGTTAAATAAGTCACGTCATACATATTTAGTGAGTATTAGTCACCAATAATGCCTGTTTATCAAGCAAGTTTAGCAACCTGATATTTTAATATATTTAGTTTATTTCTTTTCTCTGATTGGCGATTACTAATTTGTATCAGACTTCAAATTGGAGCTATTCAAATGGGGTTATGAGTGTCAGAGACCAAGTTCCATCACCTCTCTTTGGTAACAACTCTGGCGCTGGGCTACGAGCAAGTGCAATGGGTCCTGCAGATACTAACCGGGGGGAGCTTTATGCGGCTATAAGAGCTGCATATCAGCTTGTTGGTGGCGTTGCACCACAAGACAACAACTCTGATGGAAACTAAAGTACTAAACGCTTGACGCTTCCTTTTGAAACTAGCACAGGTTGTTTAAAACTTGTTTATTAGTAGGTTCTGCTATATTTTGGTTAATGTTGCATGAGTTTTATGTATTGGGAGAGTAATGGATGGTTTCTTACCTCTGCTTAGATTTAGTACTTTTTATATTAACGTTAAAGCCCATGGGCACAACACATTTTGAAAATGTTAGATGCATAGTCCTCGTTGCTATTAAAACTTGTTATGGATAGTAAGTTTATATATGTCGTAAATAATACTCAGCTACTGATTAGGGGTGTTGTTATTGCTACCCCTATTAATGATTCTTTTACCGCTTACGCTTTTTATCGTTTTTTTCGTACGTTTTCTTTAATCAAACCATATCCCCCAATAATCACTCCAAAACAATTTTATACGATTTGTACATCTGCGAACAAGCATGAAGGATGATGCTGGTGACGACACTTTCAATACTAAAAATTTAGTTTCTTTGGATGTCTTTTGAAATTGTTGTTGATGGTTTGCCTGGAAAAGGTGATTTAGATATGGCCCTAGACCTCTTCAGTGATATGGATCAGATTGGTTGTAAACGAAGTTTGCTACTTTACAATAATTTGATTAATGCTTTGTGTAATGCAAATAAAGTGGAAAAATGCCATGAGCTTCTAGAAGAGATGAAGGCTAATGGATTTTCACCATCACAATTCACCAACTCTATATTGGGATACTACTATGAATTTGGGAATGTGGAGGGTGCCTTAAACATGCTGCGTGAGATGCGTGCTCATGGGCATAAGCCATGTATCAAACATTACACATTGCTTGTGAAGAAACTGTCAACAAATCGAAAAGTGGCTGAAGCATGTAGCTTTATGGCCATGATGTCGGAAATAGGTTGTATGCCTGATATGATTGCTTATGCTGCAGCAATTGATGGTTGGCTAAAAATTGGCGAGGTGGATTATGCTTGGAAAATGTTTAAAAATATGTCTGCTAGTGGGCGTTTCCCTGATGTCGTTACATATAATAATACTATAATAAATGGTCTTTGCAAAGCTAAATGAGTAACCGAAGCCCGAGATATTTATGATGAAATGGTACAGAAGGGCCTTATTCCCTCGGTTGTAACCTACAACTTGCTGATTGATGCATATTGTAAAGATAATGACATTGATCAGGCTGTTGGCTTTTTCTCAATGATGGCTGAGAAAAAACGAAACCCTAGTGTCATTACTTATTCAACTTTGATTGATGATATGTGTAATACCGGGAGATCAGATGAAGCTTTATTAATTTGAAACCAAATGGTATGTTCTCCAAATAGAGTAGCTTATATGGTTCTTGTCAATGGTCTATGCAAATGTGGGAAGCCGGATGTTGCATTAACTTATGTTAAAGAAATGGAAGAGATACGTATGATGGGGGATACTTTGTTTATGTGACGTTAGTAGATGCTTTTATTTCTGTATCGAATGCACAAAAGGCTCTATGTTTTGACAAAAGATGATTCAGAATGAAAGGCTGCCTGTTTCGCTGGATAAGAATCGTGGGATTCTAAAGGAAGCTGTGGTGAAATTGCTGGATGCCATATTGACTTGTTCAGAAGTAAAGACGCTTATTGCAGACGGTATAGTTCCGGTTCATCTGCTGCAAACAGGCGGGTCATAGTCATATTCTTATGTTTCTGAAAATGTAAATAGCGGCGCTTTGTATATGGGAGCTAGTTTTTGAAGTATTAGTTTAGCTTCCTGTATCATGGATGAACATATCTGACTGCACTATTACTTAATCCTAATTCTTTGTGTAGTGTAGAGTGTAGACCTGGTGTATGGCGAAGGTCAAGTACAATTGTACAATGTTTGTTCTTGTCACATTTAGCTCATTGTCATCGGTTGTAATGTTTTTCTTAGAGTAAATTACATCGTTAGTCCCTGTGGTTTTGCAAGATTTCATGTTTAGTCCAAAATTATTGCACGCTGCTAGTCCAATTTTCTAACCACCATTATATCAGCTCGTTATCTCGAGTCACTTGCTTGGCATACGAGGGTAATTTAGTCATTTCATTTCATTTTCTGAAAAATCAAATTGGACAATTGTTTTGAGACGATGAAAGTATTTATTTTTATTTTGACAAATCATTAAATAGTAACCAAGTTTGAGATCTATTCCAATTTGGTACCTCAAACTTTATATCAATCACTAAAACCATCAAAGTTTCTAAACTGTTCTATTTTTGTGTAATTTTCATGTTAGAGTGACCTGAACGAAACACTTATCAAACTTGGTTATTATTTTGTGGTTAGTTTCTATGTTTAGTTGTGCATTAACGGGTTGTACATACGGTTGGCTGGAAGTAGTTAAATTCAGAGGGTGTGTGTTTAAATTTAATGTACAACATGTTTATGCATACATAGATACTTTTGGGGTATCAAATTGGAACAGGTTTGAAATTTTAATGGTTTTTATGGTTAATATAAACTTTGAGGTATCAAATTAGAACGCTAATGAAACTTGGTTACTATTTCTTTTATACAAAAGCCGTAAAAATGTCCCATTTGTTTAATCAGTCGCAATTAAGCACTTTGCCGTAAATCTGCTTAGTAGAAGGCGCAATAATAAGACTAGATGCAGTACCTTCTTCATATCAACATCCATTTTCTTAAAAAAAATAAAAATAATATGGGCGAGGAGGAGCATAGCAGTGTGGTGGAAGGCGTGGTTAAGGGAGGGGATATCATGTTACCATTACTTTTTTAATAACACTTGCATTCACTATAAATAAACTTATAATATTTCCATCAAATCAATCACCGCTACTCAAACAACTCAAAACATACAAAAATGGCGGCGGCGGCGGCTATCACACCTACAATAACAACAATAACCTTCCTCCATCATCGCCACAATGACACGTCATCACTCCATCGATCCTCTTCACTTTCATTCACTTCATCTCATCGTACAATCTCCTCATCATCAGTCCTCCACTTTACCCCAAAATGTACTAGTAACATTTCAGGGGTCTTTGTTTTATCTTATTTGATTTCGACTTATATTTCAATTTTCCGGCTTAGCTTATATAAGTGTCGAACTAAGCCGGATACTTGCTACTTGTCAACTATAAGTCAAAATCAAATAAGCTCGCTTATAAATAAGGGGGTGTTTTCTTAAGCCTATATGTGAGCTTATTAGATTTCGGCATAAGCCCCAATTTTCCGCCTCTCCCACCCCCCACACCCCCACCTACCCTGCCCCACAACCTTGCTAACCCTTGGCTCAGCCCCAACTCCCCCGTACCTCCAAGCCCCCACATCACCCCCCTCACTTTACCACCCCCCCCCCCCAATCATCAAACCTTCCCGCCCACCCCGCCCACAAACTAAACACCGCCCCCTCCTACCCCCAACCACATAACCCCACCGACGCCAACCGCCCAAAGCCTATACCACTTCAAAACGACTCCTGCGCCCACCTACCTCCACCAATCCGTCCGCCCAACAACCACCACCCCAACCAAATACAACAAACAAACTACAAAACAAAAGGTCGCGGTGAGGCTCATCGCCTATAGTGAGTACGCGTGTTACCGTGCTGTGCACTCATTAATCTCCTCAAACCAATTAACACCCACAATGCATAACTAAAACATCAACTACACTCTCAAACCGCACCCCTCCAACACTCCAACTCAAAAACAACTCAACACAATCCCCACAAATGCGTGGGTCTGCGGCTGCAATCCCCCCACCAATAACCCTACCTCCACAACCCACAAAGACACGTCACCACTCCAATCGATCCTCTTCAACTACATTCGATCATCTCATCGTACAATCTCCTCATCATCAGTCCTCCACTTTACCCCAAAATGTACTAGTAACATTTCAGGGGTCTTTGTTTTATCTTATTTGATTTCGACTTATATTTCAATTTTCCGGCTTAGCTTATATAAGTGTCGAACTAAGCCGGATACTTGCTACTTGTCAACTATAAGTCAAAATCAAATAAGCTCGCTTATAAATAAGGGGGTGTTTTCTTAAGCCTATATGTGAGCTTATTAGATTTCGGCATAAGCCCCAATTTTCCGGAGCCCATAAGCCGGATACTTAGAGGCTTATATAAGCCGAAATCAATTAAGCTGATAAGCTGCTTAAACAAACACCCCCTTATTTAATATTTATACATTCACATTCAGTTGTTTATATACTTATTATTAATTGTGTGTTATAATACTACTCTTTATCAGGTTTAGCAAATCCATTATTCGCAGCAGCTGACAAGAAGAATTTGAGTGTTCGAACGGAAGCTGTTAGGCAGTTGACTGGTTCGTTGACCAAAGCTCAGGGTCATCGCTTTGCTATTGTTAGTTTCTTATCTTCCGTATTTTAATTCCATTATATAGTTTTTATTATGTATGGTCCTGCAAAACTTGTAAATTCCTTCTAGAACCTGTAAACTGGTGACGTGACGTAGTTAACAACTGACATAATATTGATTACATTTCTGAGCAAATGTTTAGCTTGTTCTATAGGTTACCGGTTACGTGAGTATGGTAATACCGAATTTGTTAATAAGCTATTGGCATCTCGGCATAATACTGAACTCGTTTTAACCCGCAGTGATAACAATGAAAACTGGGACCTTCTAAAATTCACACATAACACAGCTTTCCCAATCAACTTTGAGAACAACACCGCAGATGGTAAGGTAACTTCGCTGTTGTTGGGAGAAAACATTGTTGCACCGTGTGCTCTTATATTAAAAGGTTAATTTGTAGTATGATACATATAATTGTAACGGATGCAAAGTTGGATACATCTCCAAGCAATTAGGGCTTTGTTTGTAGTTGTGGTCGGGGAGTTTGAGGGTTTTCGTGTTGATAATGTGGAGTGTTCATTTAACAAAAGTCAGTATGTAGAGTGTTTCGGGATGTTAATCGAAATAAATGCTTCGTCTGCAGCTGATATTCTTTAACATTCTTTTATGTATAACTACCTTTGATGATGCAGGTGGTTGCAAGGTTTAATGAAATTGTGACAAGGCCTTTGATGAACGGTGCTTTGGACACATTTGATAAGTATTCAGTCAGGGAAGAAGATATTGATGTATGCATTATCTTTCTTTTTATTAATATTTATTACCGATAGCAATTTGAGGTATTGCCTCTGATTTGGTTTACCGTTGGCGTTATATACTAACATCTTTTGTTTAAACTTATAAGGTCATATGGGTTCCTGGTTCTTTTGAGATTGGTTTGGTTGCTGAAAAGCTTGGAAAGTCAGGAAAATACAATGCAATTTTGTGTATAGGCGCTGTGGTAATTTACTTATCCCCAACTTTCTATCTTTAATATTGAGTTAGCAATAATATATAACAACTTCAGTGTGCATTTTGTGATAAAAAAAGGGTTATTTATTTACGTATTGTCTTATTTTTAGCTAAAACATTTTATGGATAGGGTGCTTCTCAATGTGTGAAATTTAACTTCGTGCTTTGCAAATACAATATCTTACATGTAAAATAATCACACATACTTGAAACTGATACCTACATACTTACCGCTATAATTTGTGGTTTTGTAGGTAAGGGGTGATACTACCCACTATGATGCCGTTGCTAATTCAGCTGCATCTGGAGTACTTTCAGCTGGTCTTAATTCAGGTTGGTTTTACATTTGACTAACAATCTTCTGATAAAATACCGAAATAGTCGATGGAAGTATTTCCATAATACAACTCTTATGAGATGCCACATGCTTCTAGCAAATAGGAACACACTCAGAAATGTTGGGAAATATTATAAAGAAGAAAACAAGCTCAAAAGACTTGCTACAAATCCCCCTAGCATACGTATTATTTCTTATAGTGCTTCCTTATTATACATGGTTTCCCCTTTTTAAATCGCTAACTCTCATCAATACGGCTTACCTCAATTGATGTTTGTCAAAACGGAAGTTTGGTAGTAGCAATATTGACAATCGGACAAGCAAGACTTTCTTGCTATCTACCAATCTTGAAGTTTCCTTTTAAATACATTGCCACATTACTAACGCACACCATATGATAAGTTAGAAAAGCATTTGCTTTTTGTTACTTTTATTGCCTCGAAAGCTTGGTTTGATAGTGTATGAAATCATCACCTAATGAACAGCAAACTTAAAGAAACAATGAAATCTGGTGATAGATAGGCCGACTTTCTGTACACAAGCCCAAAAGTAGTTGAATTCCAACTTATCTGAGTACTGGTTGCTACGGATGCATCTACACACACAAGTTAACGGATTGAGTTGATTAATATAAAATATTGAATCATACATATAAAACCAATTATGCACGAAAATCATCAATACTTGTGGTATGGACCAAACTATAGAAACATTGTGAAAATCTCACGCATAATATTCTAAACAACAGTGTTAAGTGTGCTATAATGACGTGAAACCACAATTCATGGGAGGTACATAATACATACTTCTCTTCCAATCATATTTGTATCATTTGCTTAAAATGATTCCATACTGTTGAATTACAATCTTTCAGGTGTTCCCTGCATATTTGGAGTTTTGACATGTGAAGACATGGATCAGGTATATTTAATAATTGTCTTCTATCACTAATTACTGAATGCTCATTTTTGATTATTTATTGGGGCCAATAGGGCGTCGAAGTAGAACTAGTAACCCTAATAAGTTCTTTATATATCTTTTAATATAGTACTAGTAAGGATAAGTATGATTTTCTTTTTCAAAACCTCAAACTACTTTATTACTGCTTCAACAAAATTCACTTTGTAAAGGTATATAAACATGTTCTAAATTTATTCTCTTTCATATAATGGTTGTAGGCTTTGAATCGTGCTGGTGGCAAAGCAGGGAACAAGGGCTCTGAGGCAGCTTTAACTGCTGTAAGTTGACTTTATCCTAATGTGTAGATGTTAATTTCCCGATTTCTGTAGGGTGTGAATGACCTAAAGCCAAAGCTCGTTTCACCTTTCATTTGTGGGAATCTCCTTGATTCAATTTATTTTTGCTAGTTTTTCTTTCTTCCTTTTCCTTGAGCGAAAAGGGAACAAAAGGTAAAAGATGATATAGGAAGTGATGATATGAAACAAAAAATGTTGCTAGTTAATTTGGAAATGTAGGATGTGTCTTTTCTACTCCGTGCACATAAGTCAACAATCAAAATATAGTTTTGTGCCGATTTTGTTCACTGAAATCTTCACATATATTGCAGATTGAAATGGCTTCTCTGTTTGAGCATCATCTGAAAGAGTGATCATTCTGTGCTAGATTTTTAAATTGAAAGATGAGGATCATGAGAATGCAAAGTCCATTGTAGCTTGTTGGTGCTTTCTAGCAACAAATACATTGAATTGAAGAGATTCATGTGGCATAAACAATTGGAAGAGTCTATTAATCCGTTTTTCCTCTACTTTTTTTTGTGTAATTTGCAGAAAAGAAATAATTGTCGGTTTGTTTGAGTATATGTGCGGCGTACTTAATAATGTTGTAAACCAGTACGTAGAGAAAGTTCTTATACTGCTTTTCGGTTATATATCATCATCGTCAACTCGTTAACAATAAACATCCTGTGTTTTTATAACAAGAATATTATTGAGTTGGTGTTCACTTATTTGGTTTCTTTAATCTTGTTGAATGTTTTGACAATTCTTAGGGTGTGTTTTGGGTATATTGGGGGAATTTCATGGCATTTGCATTTTAATTTCTTTTTAATATTGTGTTTGGTATGTCAAATGAAGGAATTTAAAATTTCATAAATTGCCAAAATGAGAGGAATTAGAAATCCTTCGAAAAATGAGGAAATTTCCTTGACTTTGAAACATTTTTATAAACTTTTTTTCTTATTGTTTTTGTTAAGAACACAAGAGCTGTTGACTTAGAGGGTGGGAGAAGAGAAAAGGAGAGAACGAATGGAAAGAAGTGAGGAATACAAAGGCCAAGAGGGGGTATTTATAGGCCAAAATCCCAAATTGGTAAAAACTAATTCGAGAGTGGGCGGCTGCCCCTCGCATTCAACGCTGTGTTGGCCAGCGAGCACAGGAATCGCCTGCAGTTGGCTTATTTTTTTTGGGATTTTGAATTTTAACTACCCGCTCTTGTTAAACCTCCAATTGTACTTCACGCTTTAACATTTCACTATATCTTACTTCATAAGGTCAAAGCCAATCAAATAGCCAGTAGATACATAAATGTTTGTGAAGAATATCTAGAAGAGAGAATTGTGGGGATGTTTTGTCGCCATATTGTAGAGATAGGATAAGAGAGAGAAGGATTGAGGTCATGATGAGAGTGGTTGGATTTCCTCAGTATATGTGTGTTGTGTTTGTTGGTGTTGGAGACTAATCTTTGGTTTGGTTGATGAGTTTAGAATGGTAAGATAGAAGGAAATATGCCATAAAGACATAAAGAATATTCTAAAGGAATTGATCTTTAATACATTCAAACAAAGTTTCTACTATAGTTGTGTTAGATTTATCTAATATAACTAATACTTATACAAGCTTAAGGAATTTGATCTATTGAAGTGGGATCATATCAGAGCTTGTTGCTTTGAGAAACTTTGAGAACGAATGGAAAGAAGTGAGGAATACAAAGGCCAAGAGGGGAATATTTATAGGCCAAAATCCCAAATTGGTAAAAACTAATTCGAGAGTGGCGCGCTGCCCACTCATCAACGCGTGGCCAGCGAGCCAGAATCCTCAGTTGGTTTTTTTTGGGATTTTGAATTTTTAACTACCCGCTCTTGTTAAACCCCCAATTGTACTTCACGCTTTAACCTTTCAACTATTCTTACTCAAGGTTAACCAACTCAAATAACCATTTGATAAAAACGTTTGTGAAGTAATTTAGAAGAAGATTTGGGGATGTTTGTCCAATATAAAAGAGATAGAGAAGAAGTATTGGACAAATGTATGTTTGGATATTCCTCACATGTAATTGTTTAGTTGAAAACTAACCATGGTTAGGTTGATGAGTTAGCATGGTTAAGATAAAAAGGAATATGCCAAAAGCATAAAGAATATTCCAAAGGAATATTCTCGACTTGGTGAGCAAGTGTGGATGTTGGAGGGATGAATTTGAAATTCAAGTTCAAATGTTAAGAGATAAGGATAGGATAATAAGTTGTCATTGATGTGATGTTTTGCAGCCTAAATCATGTGATTCAAATTTGAATTCTATTTCAACATGTGGGAAAAATGATAAGGATAGGTTGGAAGTGAATTGGCAATGGGTTGAAATGATGTGATGGTTTGGAGCCTAAAGATCACATTCAAATTGAATGGTTAAGATGAGATGGTGAGTTGGTAAAGTGTGTTAGGGAAGTTTGGTGATATTGTAGGATTTGAATTCAAGTTTGGGAGAGTAGGAGAAATGTGTAGAGAAATCTTTGAGAGTGTGTGTGTGTGTAACTTGAATTCATAAGAAAGTGTATGTGAGTGAGATGAAGAAGAGAATGAATAGGGAATGTATAAATACCACAAACTCAATTAGTCACTTGGACTTAATCCATGATAATCAACAATGGATTTGATCACGAATCATCTTGATGCAAGCAAGCTAAGTGCTTTACATCACAAGTAAAGCATATCCCATAACGAGAAAGGATGCGTTTACGGAAAGTGACATTTGACTTAGTTTTTACCAATAAGGGAGTAAAACCCGTTACGTGATTAGGAGCAACGTAAATCCGGATTAAGGTCAAATGAATGTTTTTGTTTGATGGTATGTTGGAAGTATGTTCATACTAGGTTTAGAAAGAAGTTTCATACTTGGCTAAAGGAGTTTAATAAAATAATTGAGTTGTCGTTTTGTTAAAAAACAGGAGGATTCGTTTTTGCTTCTCTCTAAGTCTAAACCTCATTTGGAATGTTGATACGACCCGGTTTGGGTTGTATCGGGATAGGACATCACTTTTAGCGTGTGCTTGCTCTATAAGAATATAGAGAAGGAGAAGAGATAGATTTGCACCACTATAGCGTGTGCGAGCTCCTTAAGAAAATAGAGAAGAAGACTAGAATTGTTCTTTAACTTGATTGATTTCATTGATTAAAACCATTCGGTATTTATACCGAATAAAAGACAATAACTTGTTTCACCACGTTGACTCACAATATAACTCCTATAAATAAAACAAGATCTTTTCCTAAACAATGACCAACATAATAAACTAACATAATAAACTATAATAATATCCTAACCATGGGCGTATCATTCCCCACTCCTTCACAACCACCTTGCCCTCAAGGTGATGCCTAAAAAATATCTTGATTCCGGGATCTCATTTTCTTCTTTGAATTTCATCCCTTATCTTTTTCTTCGAACCCCCATGGCCTGCACTTGGCGTATAGTGAAATTCGGATAATAAAACTTCTTTCAACTTCGACCGGGCTCCAATGAAATACCGACCTCGAAACAATAGCAATCCTTGCTCATGTTGAAGACCCTCCAACACCTCGCCTTGATCCAACCGCGTAGACTCTATGATCGTAAAATGCATGCGTTCCATGACCCCTGGTTGCACAAAAGTATTAGGACGTACATTATTGATAAGAATGTGCACCTTCCCTGATCCTAACGTGTCCCACAATTGCAACGACCGTGGACTACCCTGGCCGACCCATGAATTCAAGATCGAGATATCACCACTTTCCATAGCATCATCCTGCTCTCCATGTCCCGACTCCCCGTATTCGTCATAGGTAGCGACCATACTTGTTGGTACAACTTCTACCTTGTTAGACGTTTGGAGATTTGATTCCTCCAACACTTGGTCCGGTACCGCTATGTTAAGGTCATCTTGGCTTTCTTGTTTATCCTTCACGTCATGGTCTTCGTGATCACCAGCAATAGTATTAACGGCCTGATTATTTTTGTCACCAAAAAGAGCCTCGAACGCATCACTCTGCTACTGGAAGAACGCGGCCCGCTGTTGCGCCAAAGTTTCAAACTAAGTCTCGAACCGATCTTGTAGATCATTTTCGAACAAAGTGTCGAGCCGATCTTGTAGATTATTAATCCACCCTCTCACCGTTTGTTCATCCATGAATGCCTTGAACAATAATTCGAAGAATTTTTTTTTGGTGAATAGTACCGATTAATAGTACCGCGTGAACAGTAACTCCAGTGAACAGTGTGCATGAATAGTACTCGATGAACAGTAAAAAATTGGAAACTTAAATCAAAACCCTCTCAACGGAAGCTCTTAATGAAAGCACCAATTGATACGACCCGGTTTGGGTTGTATCGGGATATGGCATCACTTTTAGCGTGTGCTTGCTCCGTAAGAATATAGAGAAGAAGAAGAGATAGATTTGCACCATTATAGCGTGTGCGAGCTCCTTAAGAAAATAGAGAAGAAGACTAGAATTTTTCTTTAACTTGATTGATTTCATTGATGAAAACCATTCGGTATTTATACCGAATAAAAGACAATAACTTATTTCACAAGTTGACTCACAATATAACTCCTATAAATAAAACAAGATCTTTTCTTAAACAATGACCAACATAATAAACTAACATAATATCCTAACCATGGGTGTATCAAATGTTCTCAAATGCTCAAATATCATGTACATACCTTTATTGAAGTTTCCACATGTTTCGGGTAAGAGGAAAGCCGACTTTGAAAAATCCGAAAAAATCCATGTCGTGAGTGCCGTGCTGGCCACGTGTTGACGCGCGACTAGCGCGCCAAAATCACAATTCTGGTTTTACGGATTTTAGCTATCGTTTGTTATTTTAAGTGTTACGAACATTTATTTGACATCATTAAAATATAAAGGAGATCCTAATCAATGTTGCACCAACAATCGCCCCTTTTTATGATGACAAATAAAATTTCGAAAGCAAATTAAAATTACAAACATAGCAAAGATGAAGAACATCATTGATGTAGCTTGCGTCTTGATCTTGGCTTTGTAATTTAGTGAAGCTTGAACATGGTCTTCACCGAGCTTTAGCTTTAGTAGCTTATCTTCTCTCCCGTAAGATCTAGCTCGTTGCTTTCCTTCTCTCCCTTTTGTCAAATCAAAAAGGCGGAATCTTGGTCTTTAACTTGAAGGTTGATATCTTTATAGAGGTAGAGAGTAGATATCCTAACACGTGCTCCCCCTAGATCGTTGCTCCCCTTTGTTTCAAGGCGGAGATCCATGGGTCAAGAGCATTACCTTCGAGGTGTTCTTGGCTAAAACTAGCAACAAGCAAACACAAAACAACACAAGCAACAACCATATACACGTGTTTAAGTCCAACATGGATTAGCTTACTATTTGGAAACTTGGAAAAATGGATGAGTACAAACATGGATTATTGTGACTTTGTACATTGTTGCATATATTCATATACATATTCTAGCATTTTATATGTATAATTATCATGACTTTATTTACGTTTTGTTGAGCATGCTTTGAAAATTATGGCATAATTTCATCCCATTATATTGTTCAAGATAGATTACCATTAGGTATCAATAAGCAATTAAGAAGGCATTCAAGCATTTTATTTCACATAAAACATGCAATACACAACATAGATTTTACATGATCTAACATTAAGCTATTCTAGGCATTTTAAAGTCCTACACTACTTTGTTCTTGCCAAGCTTGAGTTCTTCCAAAGGATTATGTCTAGTTTTCTAGTCTTCTTCAATTCATTCTTCATTATTGTCTTGGAGAAAGACTTTAGCAATGTCCTTAACGACCGCTGGTAAGACCTTGAGATCGTTGTTAATGGATTCATGTATATCTCGAATTTCCTTGCGAAGAGAATAAATGTTCTCCTTCGTCATGTGTTAGACTTGACAACACACGCATTCATCAACATGAATGTCGCGAGAGGGTTCCTCAAGCTTGCAAGATATATTTTCCCATATAGGGTCCTCCACTATGCATAACTTAATAAAGGTTCTACAAACATCTATGTTACTACACTTAAGTTCATTCCAAGGGTACTCCTCTTCTTCTTTCGGAGTCATCATTCTTCTACCCCATGTTATTATGGAATGAAGATTCTTCAAAATCACTCATTTTTCTTGTTTTGAGAGTTCTTAATGCTAAAAATTTTCGTGAATTTTGTTATGTTTCATGAACTAATGCTAGTTGGTTTATATAATCAAGGCTCAAGTGGTTAGCAATGGTTTTGTGAGAGCTTAGGGTACTAAAGATGCTTGACGTAAAGCCTTTACACTAAGTACTTTTGATTCTTGAGTTGATAGTGTTGAAGAGCTAATGATGCTTTGTTGAATCTAGTTATTAGGTTTGAATTTATTAATTATTAGTTAAGATTGGATGATTAAGTTACACAAGCTAGTTCCTACAATTATGCATGCATGCACCATGATTTGTCTAGCCATGCATGATACTTCCATTGTAGTTTGTTGTGTAGAGATTTTTAATCACCATTTTGGATTTTCAGAAATGATAACTTTATTTTCATTGTGTTACAAGGAAAATACTTAGGATCTTGGATGAGTGGTTCCAAGTTATCAACCCTACTTCGATGTGTATTTTAATCCTTCTTGGATATTTTACACATATTGGACACATAATCCATTATTCGATAGCAAAGTGTTGCTAGGTATAATATCTCGGAATTATGGTCAATGTGTTGTGTCAACATTGATAATGTTTAACTACCATAGAGTATGGCGAGTTAATTCCATAGTTTCTCGGACGAAAAGACTTATCATGTTTATTCTTTGTGTATTCTAATATGTTATGCAATACCATACCGAATTTAATTTCAAAAGAATTCTCTTTAACTACGTGAGTAGTTTGTATGTTTGCATAAAGTTCTTTTCTTTTCTTCTCTATCCTAATACGCATAGCATGCAATCAACACATAAAATAAACAAGCTGACACAAATACAACATTTTCATAACAAGAGTGAGTTATGATCCAAGGTGATTTTGTCAATGAATTTGTCTATTTAATATTTCATGTCTATCATGGGGAATAAAGCATGCAATGTTGCAAGTAAGTTAAATTCACACCTGTAAATATGTGAGGCGATGATTATCACAATAATGACAAGATGTAGATCAAATTTCTTGTTCATAGCACATAGGTTTGACATGTAGAATCCAAGATAATATCAACCATAGTTTGAATAATGTATTGACATCTATCCTTCATCTCGTTAAAACAACAATGTTGCTCAACTTCCATACCTCTCACATAAGTCCTAGCACATAGCACATATGCTCTAAAAGCACACGTATATAAAGATAGTGCAAACAACTTCTAAATATTCTCTCAACACCTCACTCAAATCAATTTCCTATGGTGCATGTCAACCATGAACAACCTCAACTAGACTTATGTAACACCCCCAAATCTGGGTAGCAGCGGAATGTTGAATATCCGAGGGCGTTACTTCATAGATCAATAGCACAAGATATGAGAACGACCACTAACGTGTCGTTTTTAAAAAGATACATTGGATTAACAAAATGCTTGTTCATTACATAAGCTCATGGCTTCAAATTGTTCGACAATATAAGTAAAGATTTCGGTTTATAACAAATGTTCCCAAAATGTAATACGCCCAAATCTTTAGTACTGACTCTTTCCAAAGAGTGACCCCCAATGTATCTGAGCACCCCGTGCCTTATTGACCTGAGAAAACATGCTTAAAATATCAACATAAAGTTGGTGAATTCATAGGTTTATGTAAATCAATAGTAGGACCGCAAGATTTCCAAGTGTATGATTAAGCAACAAATGCAAACATCATAAAAAGTAATTACGTTTTCCTAAGCTCATGACACTGAAGCTCGACATGTATGAATGCAATATATTGCCAATGAATGCCCGTGAATGATGTTCTAACCCGCAACATCCCAAATCCGACATGGTATACGTTCGTTCCCGGTGATAGCTAATCACCCGAACGGGGATTGTCAATCCCAAATAGATCTATCTATAACATTCGCGCTCACAATCCAGTAATTGACAGTTCATGATAAAGGGCTCAGTGGGTTATCGCTACTTAGGCAAACACGTAATCATTGTATAAAATGTACACTTGCGTCCAATTTGTAAAACAAGCATGTTCTCACCCCAAAGATGTAAATCATTTAAATAATTGTAAAACATGGGGCTATGAACTCACCTCAGTAGGTAGTCCTCTGAATGATAAATATATCCAAGTATGAATCACACCGTCAAATACCTAAGTAAATACGGCCAGTCTTAGTCTACAAATTTAGGCTAAAGACTCAATGTATAAACTACAATAAATTGCTAGTTTATATATACTGTTATCACTTGTGTGGTGGTGTACATGTTTAATGTATTTGAAATTACTTGTTGGTTCTTGGGAAACGTACATGCGTTGTTAATAAATATTCATATTTATTAAGTCGTGTTTTAATCCCGTATAGTATCCGAATTGTAATTCGTCCGTTTCGCTAGTGTTTATATAATCACTTTGTTTATAAAATACCCTTAGGTTTTATATAATTACAAAACAGCCCCTAGGTTTATAAAATATATTCTATTTTACATTTCAAACCCTTAAGTTTTCATAATTACACTTTTAGTCCTCCAACTTTACACAATTTACACTTTAGGTCCTTATATGCTTAAAATAGCCCCTTAAGTTACAAAAGTGACCAAAACAGTCCCTTAAGTTACTAATATAGTGGGTTGACAGAATTTAACTCTCAAGTTTCAAAGTTTACGTATTTAGTCCCTCAACTTTGTAAAAACCACATTTTAAGTCCATTTAAGGTCTGACAAGTGGCAACAAGTTTTATTAAGCTCCAATAAGCAAAGCCAACTGTTTTGGCTTATAAATAAGCTCGGATGAGCTTATTTAAGCTTATTGGGCCCGTTAAGGCCCATCAAGCTATTTAATGGTCCAATTAAGATTTTAAATGTACAAAAGCACTTGTTAAGCTTATTTAAGTTACACAAATCAGTTAGGTTGAAAATAAGCTCGAGAGAGCTTATTGGAGCATATTCGAGCTTGTTGGGCTTCGTGAGCCCAATAACTCAAACCCGAATATTATAAAAGGGTCCCTTGAGTGTTTCTAGTTTATTTTCGAGTCTTATAAGCACATTAGAATCTATTTTGCTTGGTCAGCTTATCAAATAAGTAATAAGCTCTCGTTATCGGGCTGTTAGGCCCATTAAGGGTCCAAATAGGTTTTTGAGTGGTTTGACTTGACCCATTAGGGTCTATTAGCCTTACTTAGGTCTATTAAGCCCATTAAGCTTATATAGGTTTACCAATAAGTTGTTTTAAGCTTATTGTGAGCTTATGGCTCGAGTTGGACTCGTTAATGGGCTAGTAATCCTATTAAGGGTTCAGCTAGCTTTTTATAAGTGTTTTAGGGTTCATGCGAACCACATAAGCATCTCTAGTTCATTAATAAGCTCATAGAGCTTATTTATAAGCCTTAGGCTCATGGGTCGTGGCCTGTTGGGCCTTTTAGTTGGTTGTAGGGCCCAATAAGACCCGAACATAATCCCTTTGGTTTACTAGTGTAGTTCTAGGGCTTCAAATCCTTTGTTAAGCTCTCGTTAACATTTATTAATCATTATTAATCACACGCATTCGTTTAAATAGTTAGTGAATGCTTTCCCAAGCCAAGTCGTTGCGTTTTCATTCAAGTGTTTACGTATAGAATTTGCGTGACCAAGTAAAACGAACCCTTGATCACCATGATCCTTATTCGTGTATTTTAAATGATTGTTTAAAGCTTAACTCGATATTTTATCACGTTTTATACATGTTTGCACCACACAAGGCCTCATATACTTAATATACGTGGGTAAACTATGCATGGGTCAAACCATCCATGTTCGTGCCTACGTTAACCTTGTTACATACAAGGTAATGTGACTCTTTCCAACTAGACATGCTAAAACGACTAGAATATAGATAGATAGGAGTTTAGTTCGACTTACAATAGTCCTAGGCTATTGGTTTTGGATTAAGAGGCAAACCCGATGCATTTACACTTAAAACGTATATAGCCCTAAGCTTTCAAAGCTTGTATACCCAATCCTAGCTCGTACTTCCCTCTTGATATCCTTATAAGCGAACTTAAATGCTACCTTGAATCCTTAGGTTAATGTGGGTCGTGTTTGGGTCCGGTTGTGTGTATGTCGAATGAAACAAAGAGAAAGGAAGTTGGTTTATCTTTGAGAGAGAGTTTAAGTGTTTAGGAAATGTATCAAATGAACTAGTGAGTGTGTATTTATAGACAAATGAACTAGTTAGGTTTCTTTAACCCCTCAATTAAACCAAACAAGCCCTAGATAGTGGTATTGGGGATTTCTAGTTAACTACACATGGTTTTCTTGCTAAACCACTTAGTACAATTCTTAATTGCAAGATAATGGTACATGATCTTCCAAGATTTCAAAATCTTATGATTTGTGTGCTTGTTCCTTGGTTAACCGCGACCAAAGGGATCAAAAGAAGGAAAATGGGTATTAACCATTGAGTAACTAGCTAGTAAGAGACCATTAGGACAAGATTTAATTAGTTAGATGAAGTACTAGTACTTTTAAGGATCATGACAAGATTTTCTAGCTAGCTAATCACATAGGACGAATTATATGTGGGTTTAACTTGCCCTAATTCGGCCTTGGTGGTTTATGAACACACTAATTGTACAAATTTTGTGTTTATGGAGTAAAAGTAGGTATTGATTTGAGTCTAAGTAAGTCCAGGTATTTCCGGTGTGTGTCCAAATGTATTTTATTGTGAAACGTAAACCTTTTACGTGACCAATAAAAATAAAACACGCAAAGTTTATAATTATCTTTTTAATAATTATATATTACTTAGTTGATGTAAACCTTAATTTATTTGATGACCGTTTACATTAAATGATTATTTCTAGTCTACGCGATTTAGCTTAAAAGTAAATATTAAAAGTAAACGCGTATCGGACTAAAATAAATAGTGACGAATAATAGATGTCGTAAAATGACCTGAAATTGAGAAATGTTACAACTTATGCAATTTAGACTTTGAGAAATGTCATGCGAAAATCCTAAGCTTTTTTGTCTTAGACCTAAGTGTTCTCTCATTCAACTCACTAATTAATTGTTCGATTGGGTGACCTCTAGCCTCTTTGACACTTTTAGGATAGCCTTCATCCGAAACATTAACTTGTAATGACGGCGACCCATTGAGATCTTGAAATATGGGTTCATTGATCCTATCATCTCTACCGAATGAGATGACTTAGGCTTAGGCAAGCTCTCATCAAAGGCCACATTAAGAGATTCCTCAATTCTCATTGTTTTCTTATTAAGCACTATGTATGCTTTACTAGTTTGAGAGTATCCTAAAAACACACCTTCGTATGACTTTGGGTCGAACTTTGTGAGATGTACTTTAGTGTTAAGTATAAATACTTTACGACCAAAGACCCTAAAGTACTCTAATGACGGCTTCCTATTTCTAAGGATTTCGTAGGGTGTTTTATTAATGAATTTTTTAATATAGACCTTATTAAAGATATATGTTGTCGTATCTAATGCATGACACCAAAACTTTTATAGAATGGATTGCTCGTCTAACATAGCACGACTTATCTTTCTTAACTTTCGATGTGTTCTTTCAACAATCTCATTCGATTGAGAAGTGAACGGGCCTGACAAGTTTGAGTGTGTGTGTATGTGTGTGTGTGTAACTTGAATTTATAAGAAAGTGTATGTAAGTGAGATGAAGAAGAGAATGAATAGGGAATGTGTTGGGATTAAAAGCCTTCTTAATGCTGCTAGTATTACTGCAGCTCATATCAGAGTTAATGATGCTCAGTTGTGTTAGTACTGCTCATGAACTTCAAAGAACAAATGCTAAGTGTTTACTACTGCTAGTACACAGTTAGTACTGCTAGTGTAAAGTTACTACTGCTAGTGTATATTAGTGCTGCTCAGAGACTTAGAAGAAAAACTGCTAAGTAGTTACTACTGTTAGTACAAAGTTAATGTTGCTGAAGGAGTTAATGCTGCTAGTGAAGAAGTTAGTACTGCTGAGTTAGTTAGTACTGCTTATGTGATTTATATGAGTATAACTTATTTGTTTAAAAGATTTGATATTCTTAGGAAAGTATTGTAAGCCGTTTAGGACTCCTTAGTGTATAAAAGGAGGTACTAGGGCATAGAGTTTGATATAGTTTTCATATATATCACAAACGAGCCATTCATAGAATTATCATAGCTTCAAGGTCTTTGTAACCCTAATACTTTGAGAGTATTCGTATTATTAATATTGGAGCTTTTGTTTGTTGAATTATATGTTTATATAATTACTGTTTCATTGATAGTTCTTCTTAATATTAAAGATTAGATTTCACATAATCTTTAATACATTCAAACAAAGTTTCTACTATAGTTGTGTTAGATTTATCTAATATAACTAATACTTATACAAGCTTAAGGAATTCGATCTATTAAAGTGGGATCATATCAGAGCTTGTTGCTTTGAGAAACTTTGCTAGAAGATATGGATCAAGATTCTGCACACATGGTAGCTGCATCTAAAGTTCCCATGCTCAAACCGGGTGAGTTTGAGTTATGGAGGATGAGGATTGAACAATACATCCAGATGATAGACTATGCACTGTGGGAAGTCATAGAGAATGGTGCAACCTTGCCAAAAATAGCAGTTGTGGAAGGTGTTGAAAAAGTGATGCCTACTACATCTGCTGAAGATAAGGCTCAGAGAAGATTAGAAGTGAAGGCTAGAAGTACTTTAATGATGGGCATTCCCAATGAACATCAGTTAAAGTTTAACTCTATAAAGGATGCTAAGCTGTTGCTGGAAGCTATTGAAAAGAGATTTGGTGGGAATGAAGCTACTAAAAAGACTCAAAGGAATCTCTTAAAGCAGCAATATGAAAACTTCACTGCTCCAAGCTCAGAGATGCTTGATCAAACCTTTGATAGGCTTCAAAAGCTTGTGAGTCAGTTGGAGCTTTTGGATGAAAAGCTTTCACAAGAAGATGTTAATCAAAAGTTATTAAGAAGTTTGTCACCTGAGTGGAACACACATGCTGTTGTGTGGAGGAATAAAGCTGATTTGGATACAATGAGCATGGATGATCTCTACAACAACCTCAAGGTGTATGAACCAGAAGTTAAAGGGATCTCTAGCTCAAGTTCAAGCACACAGAACATGGCTTTTGTGTCCTCTTCAAATAACAACACTAGCAGCTCTAATGAAGCAGTTAATGCTGCTCATGGAGTTACTACTGCTAGCACTCAAGTTAATACTGCTTACTCTACAAATATTGATAACTTGAGTGATGCTGTTATTTGTTCATTCTTTGCTAGTCAACCAAATAGTCCTCAACTTGCACATGAGGACTTGCAACAAATCCATCCTGATGACATAGAAGAGATGGATTTGAGATGGCAAATGGCCATGTTGACCATGAGGGCTAGAAGGTTTTTGAAGAATACAGGAAGGAAGCTTACTGTTAATGGCAATGAGACTATTGGTTTTGATAAGTCCAAAGTGGAGTGCTACAACTGCCACAAGAGGGGACATTTTGCTAGGGAGTGCAGAGCTCCAAGAAATCAAGACAACAAGAACAAGGAAAGCTCAAGAAGGAGTGTGCCTGTAGAAACATCTACTTCCACAGCTTTGGTGTCATGTGATGGTCTTGGTGGATATGACTGGAGTGATCAGGCAGAGGAAGGGCCTAATTATGCACTCATGGCTTACTCATCTTCAAGTTCTGACTCAGAGGTATCCAATGATTCAAATTGTTCAAAATCTTGTATGGAAACTGTTAAATTACTTAAATCTCAAAATGATCAACTATTAAGAGATTTAGAGAAATCTAGTTTAATGGTTTTAGGTTATAAAACAGGTTTAGAATCAGTGGAAGAAAAACTTGAATTTTATAAAAAGAATGAGTCTGTTTATGTAGAAAACATTAATGGCTTAAAATGGGATATTCAAGTAGGAGAAATAACTATTAGAGAGCTTAGGAAGAAGCTTGAAAAAATTCAAAAAGAAAAAGATAGCATTCAATTTAATGTAGATAAATTTGAAAATGCATCTAAAAGTTTAAACAAGCAAGGCAGCTGAATCACACATACATGGTCGTAACGACAGAATAGACATGCATGATTCGATCACATCCTTGGTCGAGTAAAACCCACGATAATGATTAGGAAAGGAAAATAAATTTTTGTTAAATAAAAATTTACGAAACAAATAGACTAAGTTCAAACACATAAGGTACAAGTTGCTAGACACTTTTTCCCGACCATTACCATGATAAAGATACAACTATTTACACAAACGTCTTGATCATAGATAAAAAACAACAACCTAAGTTGGCGTTCCCGTAATGGTCAACTTCCCATTCATCCTATACTTTACATACTTTTACAAGACAAGTGGCGATATCTACCACTTTATACAAAACTTTACATAGTTGATTTTTATACGTGTCAACGAATAATCGATCCTTCAAATAATTCCTTTGGTTTAAGTTTTTGCAAAACGACTATCTTCAAACTTTCCTCCTCTTTTTGTTGCAATTTTCTAATTTTTTTGATTTTTTTCAAACAATACATAACTACGAACCTCGGTGTAATTTCATCATCTTCATGATCATAATAACTCCGAATAATCTTTTATATTCTTCTTTATTCAGTACCAATAATTGTGATGGTAGTAAAAATACATCAGTTTTGACTACTCTATACATTCCCATTTGCAATGTGAAATTTCTTCCCAACCGTACTAAAGATAGAAAATGACACAAGACTCTAGAAATACATACTTTACCCTTTAAGAAACCAGCAACTAATAAATGGACTTAATCTAACAAGATAGGCTAAGGTGTAAAGGTGTAACGAAATAAACAGTTGGTGTTATTCCTAAAAGATTGGTGATGTGTCGTTGTGAGTAGGTATTTTACGTATCAAGTTTTACTATTTATTTTATGCCGACTATACCTAAAAACAATACTTTAACGGGCAGTGTACCCGATCAGATAAAGTTTCATGGTAAGTAGGGTGTCGATCACTGAGAGTGGAAGTTAACTCTTAATTCTACTGGTATTTTATTTATCTAATTTTAATACTAATCTAACCTAATTATTCTAATTAAACCTAAACTAACGCAAAGGGGGGTTTGCAGCCTAAGAGTCTGGCACGAGTTTAGTTCTAATTATCCTAAGGTGATGGCAAATAACGCACACAAGTGATTAATAAAAGATAGGGAAGAGGTCAAATCTTAAGAAAACATATTAGCCAGTTTAATCTAATAATATGCCTTGATTGTCTATATGTGCAATGATTGTATTAACTCGTTGGTGGTATATCATTCCAAAGTTAGGTGGATCTTCTCCCATAGACTCGAGTTTGTCGTAGTAATCCTGTCATAATTAACTCTACACGATAAAGCTCACACCCCCCCCCCCCCCCCCCCCCCCCCCCCCCCCCCCCCCCCCCCCCCCCCCCCCCCCCCCCCCCCCCCCCCCCCCCCCCCCCCCCCCCCCCCCCCCCCCCCCCCCCCCCCCCCCCCCCCCCCCCCCCCCCCCCCCCCCCCCCCCCCCCCCCCCCCCCCCCCCCCCCCCCCCCCCCCCCCCCCCCCCCTCGATTGATTATAATTTATCTAGGAAACTATATTGGTGGTTATATTGAATCCTAGCTCATAGAGGCTTTACCAACTTACTGCTTAATGGAAATTCATATACTAGTAGTCCACACCCACTTAACTACCTATGGAAATATGACGTTATGTGTAATCCTAAGTCACCGGCTTAGTCTACCTATCTACTTAACTATAGATCAAAACAGAGCTTTCTATTGGTGATCCTATTAGTCTAGCTATATGAATAAGCGTTATATGTTTCTATCCCAGACTCTTAGCCTACGCCTAAACAACACCGAAGTTGCAGCGCATTAAATATGTAGGACTAAATAAGTTGAATGATTAGGGAAAACAATAATTAGGCACAGTAATGGGTTTGAAGTGATAAACCTAATCAACATGCAACGACATAAAGAACAATCGATATAAAGACAAATCAAAACATTATATTATCATAAACATGGCTAATACCTAAAGGTATTAGCTGATAGTCATTGTAACAATACACAAAATCATAGATGAATGATTAAACATAATGCTAACCGAATGTGTATAATGAAGTGTAGAGATTACAAGAGTTTTCCCATTGATCGGACCACTTTTCAGGACCTTCTTGGCTTCATTGATCTTCTTGAAATCAGACTTGGTGGCTAAAAGTATACCTAAAATTGTATTTATGTTTTGGTATTTATAGACTCTGAAAATTGGTCGATACGGCGTATTGGAACTCAATACGGCGTATCAGGGTTGCTTGGCGTGGGCTACAAGAATAAAAAATTCCATAATTTTCTTGAGCTGGTATGCACCACCATTGTTGGAAATAAAGGTGTTACTCTACTAGAAAAACCTTTTCCTACCCTTCTCATATTTCTAAAAATCTTCTTAGTGTGAGAGGGTGCATTATAAATTCTCTTATGAGTTGGCAGCCCATCAAGTTGTTGATTCAAAAACACTTGTACAAACCTTGGATACATCAAAAATTTCCCAGACACATTATCCAAGTTTCTGATCATACCTTCAAAAATGAACTTTGAAAAGTTGAATTTCTGATTTGTTGCTAAGCAGATAATAGCAGATGCCATAGTGCTACTAAACTCATTCCATGCAGTAGTCTTTGGACTTAGACATTGTAGAATAGTATGAATCAGAAATTTCCATTGTGGAGAGAAGAATGGCTTATAAAAAGTGAGCTTCTGTGAAATTTTCTCATATCCCATCAATGCAAGTTGTTCAAAAATGGTAGAGTTTGGTAAACAATCAATACCTTCCTCATCTTCTAGTTTAAGATCTCTTCTCACAGATGCTTCAGAGATAATTATCTTCTTGCCATCTACTAGGGCATGCAACTGTACTTCCCCATTGATAGTTTTGACCACGCCAGTAGACCAGAATTGTTCAATGCAAGAGATATATATTGTTCAAACCCATCATTTTTTGCAGGTTTAGACAAAAATGCAACCATGTTATGAGTATCTGCAAACTTTAGGGTCGTCATTTGTGTTGGGTTTTGATGATGGATGATAAAATTGAGTTAGGGTTTGTGATTAGAGAGTTTACGAAAGTATGAAATTGATTAAATGACTGATTGAAACCCTTAATCGAAGTATTTATGAAAATACCCTCAACAACATTAACTTTCACCCAACAGTAGTAAGTTATGCCTAGCAGCATTAACTTAGAACCAACAGTAGTAAGTTATGCCTAGCAGCATTAACTCAGAACCAGCAGTAGCAAGTTATGCCTAGCAGCATTAACTTTGAGTCACCAGCATTAACTCCAATTCCATTCCAAACAGCTTTTCCTCCCCCCCCCCCCCCCCCCCCTTTCCCCCCTTTTTTTTTTTCATTTTCACCCCCAATCATCAATTTAACACTTTTCTTTGCTTTTCCTGTAAAATGTTAGTCCAAAACCAAGAAAACACAAGTATTAATTATACCTAGCAGTATTAAGTATAACTAACAGTAGTAACTCAGCAGTATTAAGTATAACCAGCAGTACTAATTATACTTAACAGCAAAAACTTTTAATGACATGAATAACAGTACTAATTCATACAAAACTCTACAAAAACATAAAGAGATAAAAGACTTTAAAGATTCATCATTCCAATACTAACAATCAAATATTGAAATCTACTTACATCAAAAGCTTTTGTAAGCAAATCTGCAACATTCTTGTCAGTATGGATTTTGACCATTTGAATCAATTTCTTTTCATTGCAATCTCTAATAAAATGATGTCTGATCTCTATATGCTTTGTTTTTGAATGAAAAACATGATTTTTAATTATGCAAATAGTACTGTTATTATCAATAAAGATCTTGGTATGCATAAAATTGTACCCATAATCAAGTAAGTTGATCTGAATCCCAAAGCACTTTGTCCTCAACAATTTAAAGAAAACCACATACTCAGCTTCTGTTGTGGAATTTGCAACCACTGTATGTTTCTTGCATTGCCAGATATTAATCTACATCCAAGGAATTGACAACCTCCTGTTGTAGACTTCCTATCCAAGCTTGCTCCAGCATAATCACTATCAGTGTATGCTACCAAATCAAAAGGCGAATCTTTTGGATACCTGATGACATCAAATAACGTCTATTTTATAACATCATTTATCCCACGATATTAACCCATTTTGTATAGTTATTGCAAAGAATTGTTACTTAATCGTTTATATTTGAGAATTGCAGTAATTATGGAGTAATTGGTGAAAGATAGCAAAAGGCGCGCAATCTGGAGCTTAAATGAAGATATTTTGAAGATTACTATTCTGAAGACCAATACGTCGTATCCATCAAGGAAGATATGGCGTATCCGTGCCTACACTCACCAAAGACCACAGAATAATAAAGATCAATACGCCGTATACAGAGGACTCAATACGCCGTATTCAAGATATGGAATCAATATAATATTCTGAAAGATATCAAACGTGGTCCCTACTCCAAGAAACTCCAATATGCCAGATCCAACCCATTGGATACGCCGTATCCAACCAACTTCCAGACCTTATAAATAGAAAACTCAAAAACGAGTTTTAAGTATGCTAAATCATATTCTCGATACCTAACCACAAAAGTTAATTTTCAGAGGAGAAAAAGAGCAGAAGAGGTCGAGCAACGTATTCAATTCCATAGAAGACAATGTGTAATTCCATATACTTTAGTAATCATTCAGTTTTTTCTATCATTCGTTAACTCGGTTAGTTTACCTTGGCTAAATAATTGCTCTTGTATTTATTATGACGTTTGAAGGCTAATACC
>BQNB010051558.1:0-40924 GCA_026074375.1 Tanacetum coccineum | reverse complement strand
GGATTGTAAGACAATTTTTACTTTCTGATGAATAAAGATACTTGGTATTTGTTTTTTATACATATAATAATTATTATCCTATATTTGCATGTTTAATCCTTGAATGATTTTATCATTCTAAATATGTCCATTGTCGGTTAACAATATGGGAATTTTGTTACATTAAGGCAAATGTGAGTGTTGGTTATATTATTTGAATATATGGATGGTTCCTGCCAAACTCATATGTTATTCACAAGGGATGCATATTGGATGCCCCAACCTTCAAATATTTTTCTTTTGGATCCTTGTCATGAGTAAGATATCAAAAGTGGTTAAATAAGTCATCCTTAGACTTGAGATACAAACAAGTTTTGTATGTGTGGATATCACTTTTTAATTATAAGTCAAACGCTAACTGAAAATGGTAGTTATAAAGGCTATTATTGGAAGTGATGTGAAGCAGCATCCACAACACTTGTAGTCAACAAAAAATTTGTTCCTCCACTTGATATGTGCAAAATGATACCATTGGCGCCTCTCCAGAACTAATCAGATAATTGTATGGCCGTACCCAAAGGGTAATTCAAGATGATTCTTGATTACATTTGGTATATTTGAATTAACTTTGATAACGAGAAACTAAATAGTTAAACTATATGGAATGAGTTAGGATCCATATCCATGGTTTAACGGTATTTGTAACAAAGGGATGAAAATAGCAAGAAATACATAACCATTATACTAAGAGTGTTCTTGAAACTTCATCTTAGATATTTGTAGTTTATAACAATAGAGTGTTGTTAGACGTTTCTATTGTTGGTATAAATGTAGTCTGCTAGAGAGAGAGAGAGAGAGAGAGAGAGAGAGTTTCCAAATCCCAAGTGGGAGCTGTTAGAATGTGGTAGTTGGATGTGCATGTTATACGACAAGAAATACGTAAACCTATTGGGGGCACACACGTTAAGACACGAAGAGTATGTTTATTAAACATTACTATACTTATTTATTATTAAGGTTTAATATACTTCATGAATGATTTAAATAACCGTTAGTTACCATTATGATTTTATAACTAACTTAACGAATATTTAAATATATAAACCGAAAGGGACTGAAATTGATAAAACCCAAACCTTGTGGGGTTTTGATTGTAACCGGCCCCTAAGGGGATTCTAGAAGGGTTTTGGGATCAAGTTAAGAGATAAGGGAAGTTGTATTGTGATAAGGAATGAATTAGAGGTATCCTAATTTAATTAGGACAAGGGTTAGGTGCCTATATACACCCACCCCTAGCCTTATAAGTCATTCATTCACAACACATAATCACAAATCAATCGGTGCTTTCTCCCTCTCTAAAAGTCAACCGAATATCCCAACTTAGGGTTTTTGGTTCTTCTTTTTCTTCCCTTGGTGAATTCGATAAAACCCTCACCTAGGGTTTTGGTTTTCTTGGTCTCCTTTGCTCGACATCAGGATTAAACCTATCTAGGGTTTTCGGTTCCTTTTTCTCCTTGTTCGACGACAACAAATCCTAATTCGGTTCACCTTAGGGTTTTTGGTTTCTTGGTTTTCTTCTTCAACCAAATTCGGTTCAAACCCTAATTAGGGTTTCTGATTTTTGGTACAAGCTAAAAAAGGGTGTTGTGGTTTTTGGTTCAAGAAACTAAAGGTTATACACTTGATGTTTGAGAGACGTGAAGTAAAGACTATCATCTTGGCGTAGTTTTTTGACATGTTGTGTGAGCAACCGTAGAGGTGGTAACTTAATCACAAAAATTCAAGATCAAGATTCTCATTTATTGACTATTGTCATTAAACATAACGGTTAGTGTTTCTTACTTTATTTGTGTGTTAATTCTTGTTGTTCCCAACTCAAGATCTATTCTTTAGCTTGTAAAGATTATGTTACTTTGGATAAATCCAAAACAACAAAGGTAGAAACTTTGTGAATACAAAAAAGTATGTGGAATATACTCTTTAATACTTAGAAGAAATATCAATGAAATAGTAAACTTGAATGAACAATGATATAACCAAAAAGCTTCAATATTAAATAATACGAGTACTCTGTCTAGTACTAGGGTTTACAACCTTGAAGCTATGCATGCAACTCTATGAATATCTATATCCATAACCTAGGATCTCCTTTTATACACCAAGGAGTCCTTTACAAGATAACTATAAATCCTTGAAGATATTCAAGATCTTCTATAATACTAATCATATACATATCCTTCTAACTTTATAAGATATACACTTTGAATAAGTCCATATATATCTCTTCACACGTCTTTATCTTTATGTAGTCATAATCTTCTTCTGGCAGTCTTAAGTCTTTAGCAGTATTAAGTTCTCTTCAGCAGTATTAAGTTAGTACTGGCAGTACTAACTTTTACACTAGCAGTACGAATCAGTTTGTACTGGTAGTTATTGTTAGGTCTTGTTTATCTTGAATCATACATAATCAACCATGAAAGCTTAGAGAGAATAGTAGAGGAAGGCAAGTATTTAATTTTCAAATATTATAAAATGGAGGGAAAATGGAAAAGATTATTACAAGGCTTACCCTTCTAATGGTGATTAGGAGGGGTATTTATAGGAGAGGAAAGGAAGCTTCCCTTCCTTTATTTTTCTAATGTTTTACTTCTAGTCCCTATACTTTGGTAATTATGCTATTTCTTTCTTTTAGCACAATAAACCTTATTACAAGCTACTTTATTCTCAACAAAATAAAGACTAATGACTAAATATGATTAAACCACATAATTGGCACTTTTTATGAACCTAACAATCTCCCCCTAAGGGTCGATTCTTCTGGGCGTTCCCTTCGTGGTCCAAGTGGTCTTCCATTCACATACATCTCCTATCTTCTCATCTGGTTGCGATACTTCAATCTCACTTCAATTTCTTCTCTTCAAACAATTTTAGATACTCAGGCTTCTTCATTGGGTGAGATCACTTTGAATATAACCATACATTAACATCATTATTGTAACTCCTTAATCCTTCTATTACTTTGTTTAGAGCGTTGCATCACACAAAACTATGAATCTCTGAATGTCCTCATCACCCCTTTTCTCTTTCATTGCTATTCTTGTATATGATCCATGCACAGGCTTCATAGATAAGTAGAACATTTTAGTTTTTTAACTCCTGGGATAGATATTGTGTGCAAGTGGAGATTAACTTTCGTGTTGATAACTTTCAATTCCAATTTGAAAATCATGCACTCTTTCTCATATCACTGAACTTCTGATGAATACTGATAAAGACCAAAGCAACCCTATTTCTGCATAGTCAGGTACCTTGCCATTCATAATCAGCAAATACATGTCCTCAATATCATTCTATTGAGATTCTTGTATCAGGCTTGGTAATACGACACAATGCCCTCATTAGCTCTTCTTGCTACTATCTTTGTGAAAAACTTTGTGTCATGAACCAATTCCATAGACGTCTGATAACTGAATGATCTTTGAAGTTCGAATAAATCACTTCCTTTGGTTTTCCTCTCCAGCCATCTTTCGTTCCTTATGAGAAGATCTTGCATGAGGATTCTTCCAATGTTCAACACCATATTGATATAAGGATTACATTTCTTACACACGTATTCACTCCATCTGGAAGTTCATTCTTCGATATCATCATCATTAAAGATAATCGCAGGAAACTTGTGAAGTGACAATACTATTTTCTCAGGCCCTGAACTTCCTTTCTTTAGATACAAAAGGTCTTGATTTATAAGAGATAGTGCTAGAGCTTCAGGATCTCTCTGGCAACTTTGAAATAGAGGTGTGGTCTTTTGTGGATGTGGAGAAACAAGGATTTCCTTTCATTTTCCCAAACAATGTTACTTTTCAAGAAATTTTTCATCTGATCAATGTGATATTGATGCTCATCTCCTGAAGTACATCTTTGTCTCAACATCTCATCAACCATTTTCTTTAATTTTGCTTCATCAATTGTCAGTGATACTTCTTCCATAATATCTTGTGACATTTGCTTCGTTGGTATTTCATCATCATCTGAAACATAAGACTCAGTCCAAAAATCATAATCATCTCGTGCCTTGATTACTGAATCTTGTCAATATCTTTTTCTTCCTTAACCTTTAAATCCGAAATGACCTTACTTTTCTCTTTGAGTTAACCTTCAAATTGTGACTTTGTTAAAAGACTCATTTTTACTAACTCATCGTGTTTCTGATTAAGAACTGAAAGTTCATAGGCTTTTGTTTTTAAACCTTCTTTAATTTCAATGTCTTTTAGAGCTAATAGTCCTAGAGTTTCATTTAACTTTGTTTGAAGAATCTCATAATCAATCGTCCGGTCATTAAAGGCTTTGTACTTCTCAAACTCATTCTGTTTGTTCTGAAGTGCAATCAGACAACTATCCCGACAACTAATAGCCTCCCCCAGAGCACTATTGGTTTCATCAAGGTTAGTTTTGCACTTTTCCAATTCTTGAGTCAATGATGCGTTTGCTTTCTTTAATTGCTTTAAAATCGTTTTGTTTTCCTCAGTATCAAGAGTTAAATTTGCAATTAAATTAGCAAGCGCAGCACGCTCATCAGCACATTCTGCAGCATGTTTCTCAGAATGTTGTCTTTCATTGGCAAACACATTCTTTTCATCATTGTTTTGTACCTGTTCCAATGGCGTATCAGTAGAACTTGATTCTGCAGGTAAGACTTCCTGAATCTTTGCCATGAAACCGTAATGTGCTTCCAATTCCTGCTTATCAATCTCTTCATCTGATACAATCCCACTGCTTGTTTCATCTCCTGAACTTGTAACCGATGATTGAACCTCTTGAACCTTGCACTGTTGAATCTGCAACTGTCTTTCACTCAACTTTTTCAACGTCATCTTAAGCTCTTGCTCATGACTTGCTCTTTCTATTATACATTGCTCAATGGAGTTCATGTTCTGGATGATTGTTTCCTTGAATGTTTGAGCTGTCATTTTAGTGTAATCTCTAAAGTTTTCTCTTACTTCTCGATCGGATGAAAAAGATCTTGAATAAATATCGAGAGGCTTTAACAAGTCAGAGTTAATGAACCTTTCAAACTGTACTTTGATCACACTTAGAGCGGATTTGGAGTCCATCTCGTAAAATGTTTCTGCATTGAGTTGTGTTTCTAAGTTATTCATGTGTTGAGATAACTGAAACTTGAAGGTTCTGACACCATCACCAAAGAGTTGTGCAAAAGCTTGTTGATACAATGGACAACCAGAGAAAGTCTGTCTTTCAAGAAGTTGAGTGGTTGATTTAAGTGCATTTAATTTGTTCAAGGAGTTTTCTTTGAAAATATTTGCTTGCATCTGCAGTTTCTGTATCTCTGGTTCCTCTAAAACTGAACCCGAAGACGAAGTAACCTTTGTTCCTATTTTAACGTGAATTATGAAGTGTGAAAATTTTGTTGGATCTTAAGTGGATGTGATTGAAATTGTAGTCTTGTATGCAATTTACATTCACGAGATTTTACACGTCTATGATTAAAACTGATAATTGAATTAACGGGATTTTAAAAAATCAATAGACAAACCATGAATGAATAATCGATTGATGTTAATATGTGTTTGTTGAATGATTAGTCCTTTTAAGTCCTTTGTTTTCACTGACATTGTTGTAACTTGCAGTTGTTCTCTTGTAATCTATCTGTCAATTTGTAAAATCGTGAGTAATACGACTCCTGGAATCTCCATCTTGAGAAGTAAATCCCCTGCCTAATTCCCAGAATAGCTTGGTCTTTACATCTTGTACGTTCAACGATTTCACCCTGTTGTAGCCTTTCAATGGCTTCCACATTTCATTTGTTGTGTTGCAAGCATCAACAGGGAATTATATTTCATCTACTAATACCAGTTTCAAAGCGAGAAAATTGCTTCCTTTTTCCAGACTGAAAGTGTTCTTTGTTCTCTGGAGTCATGTTCAATACAGGGTTTCAATTGCTGTATGTTGTTGAACTGGCAGGACGCCTTCAGCTTCTGGAACAGCTTGGATAAAAAAAAAAGTGTACACTTGTGGCATTCGTAGGGACCATTTAGTATGCATTTTTTTCAGTCCACCCCATTTTGGTTTTGTGTCAATGTACCGTAGAAACGTGTTCTCCAATCTGAATCTGCCTGGTCCAGAATTGGTGGTCTATCTTTCGGACCAGCTGCTTTATAGTTATTGTGCATTTGACTTCTGTGGAGGATGGTTGACTGGAGGACATGTGAATGATTGGTTATTAATTATGAAGTGTGAAAGATTTTGTTGGATCTTAAGTGGATATGATGTGATTGAAGTTGTGGTTGTGTAAGCAATTCACGTTCACGGGATTTTACACGTCTATGATTAAAACCGATAAATGGAATTACGGATTTTACAAAATTCAATGGGAAACCATGAATGATGTGATTCGGAATCAGCGGCCAAAAAAAATTCCAAAAAAAAACTAAAAAAGTCAATTTTCATAGAGAGAAAAAACGATGTTTTTGGGCTTCGAAAAATCCTTAACCAGCTAAAGGGTGGTTACAGCGTGATCCGTCTCGTTTTTCTCTTCGATTTGAGAGGTCACGGGCCTAAAACGGACTTACGGATCAAAAGTTATGGCTGTTCGTTTTCACTTGAAAACCGTTTTCTTCACACAAGTTGTCTAGATTTTTTTTTCTCGGCTCGGTCCAATAAATTTTGCTCGTTCGGTCTCCACTCGTTGGTGCCGGCTCGTTCGATCCGCTCGTTCGATCCGCTCGTTCGATCCGCTCGTTCGATTCCGCTCGTTCGATCCGCTCGTTCGATTCCGCTCGTTCGATTCCGCTCGTTCGATCCGCTCGTTCGATCCGCTCGTTCGATTCCGCTCGTTCGATCCGCTCGTTCGATTCCGCTCGTTCTTCACTCGTTCGATCGTACAAGTTTTCCTCTCGTTCGGTTGATACGTTTTACCACTCGTTCGGCTCCAAGATGAACATAAGCCACGAAAAAAATGCTTACCGAATGCCACAAAGAACCCAACCAAACTGCCGATCCCTATAGGCTTATCACAACAAAAAAAACCACGAAATCCACCCGAGGCGATGATTACCAAATGTAGGTTCTGATTTACACTTTCATCATAACTCGAACCACGAATCAAAGCAAGAAACTAGAAACTAGAAGAAATAAAGATTGTTTAGAGAGAGTGAGAGATTGAGGGAGAGAGGAGAGGAGATATGAAGAGAGAGTTGAGAGAGATAAGAAAAAGATATTCTGAAAAAATGAAAAACTTAGAAAAACTAATCTTTTCTAAAAAAGAAAATTATCTCTTATATTTAGATAGTTTAGAAAATATCTAATTATATATACCCCTACACATTTATGTGACGCGCGGGATTTTAACTAGGACCGGGCTCGGGTTGTGCTTGGGATTAAAACCCAAAACATATCAATATTAGATTATCTATCGTTGGAGCCGATTCCCAGATAGTATCCTGTATTACTACAGAACTAAAATTAAAGACCGAAGCTCCATACGTAGAGTGACGTAGCTTCCTTGTTCGGACTCAATAAATTGAGACTAACACAGAGATTTCAGCAAAGATTTGACGAATCATTTTATGAAGCATGGGACCGATTCAATGATCTTCTTTAGGGCATGCCCGCATTATGGTTTTTCAGATTGCATCAACTCGATACATTCTATAATGCCTTGAACACAAATGATCAAGATTCATTGAATTCCGCCGCGGGTGGTGGTAACTTTTTGGAATTTAAAAATGCCTCGAGAATGCCTAAATAACGAGAGCAAATCCAAAGTTCGCAATTCACGAAGCAAACCCGTTGTTGCTAAAGTAAGTGCAAGCACTTCCACCTCCGGTATCTCTCCCGATGTCTCCGAACTCAAAGATATGGTCTACAAGCATTGCTCTTGATAAGACGATCAAACTCCAATCTCCGCCTCACCCAAACTCTCGCATCGTAAAGCGGGCGAGGGAAAGTTGTGTGACTTGCGGTGGAGCTCATTCATATCAAAGTTGTCCCGCCACCGATGGCAATGATTATCATGACAATATTCAAGCTTACGTTTCTCAAGCCGCTGCGGCTAATTTCCATCAAGGAAATACCAGTGCCCGACCTCCAATGGTTGCAAACCAAATTCGACCTCCCGGTTTTCCACCTATGCAAAACCATCAAAACAACCAAAATCGGGGGATCAATTTCAACCAAAATCGGGGGAACAATTTTAACCAAAATCGGGGTAATAATTTCAGTCAAGGACCAATTTACCAACCCCAGGTTAATCAACCACCAGCTTATCAAGCTCCTGTTTACCAAGCTTCCATTCCTCAAACACAAGGTGTGTCTAAGACCGATTTTGATAGCTACGTAAAGGCTAATGATGCGGTTATGAGGAATATGCAAAACCAAAATTCAGAATATTGCAAAAACACAAGGTCAAAACCTGCAAGCTCAATTAAACAACTTGGCTACTTCGAATCAAAGGCTTGAAAGTATGCTAGGTAACTTTATCAAAATGAACATCACCTCTACTTCAGGTTCGGGAACTCTCCCGGGTAACACCATTACCAACCCGAAGGAAGATTTGAAAGGTATCACACCGAAAGTTGGTGTTGTTGCATGCATCAAGGACCGCAATTCTTCTTCTTCATCGTCTTCTTCCGAAAGTTAAGAATCGTGTACCGAGGTTGCATAGGATCGATGCTTCCTTACTAAATAACGGAAGCACTAAAGACGTTCAACCTCCTGGTTTTCATGTCCATTTCAAAAATCCAATCTTCCGAGCCCGTTTTGTTGATTTTCCTGTTAGTGCTCCAAGCCTAACCAACGACATCAATTCCGTTTCTTCAAGAAGAAATGGGATGAAAGGGCAGTGATAAAAACTAACGACCAAAATTGAGTAAATTCTTGAATCTTTAGAGATTTGAGTTTTCGAAATTAGCTTTACGGTGGATGCCTTTTGACCCTTATGCCAAATTCTGCTCGACTCTAAAACTTTATCGGAACAAGAGAAGTTGAGTGAAAATGGCCTAAAACTCCATTGAACGTGCATTGCTCAGCAGTATCTCTACCAATGTTACCGAAAAAAAACTTGGAGGACCCTGGCGATTTTCTTATTCATTCATCTTGAATTTTCTGGGATTATACATGCAACGCCTTGGCCGATCTGGCGCAAGCATTAATCTATGCCATATTCCTGTCTATGGATAGACCTCTTCTTCCCGAACTAACCCCGACTTGCATGACGCTAGAGCTAGCAGACCATTCAATCACTGAACCGATCGGTATTGCTAAAGACGTCCGTTTAATGGTGGGAAAGTTCCAGTTTCCAGCAGATTTTGTGGTCGTAGATTTTGAGCCAGACCCCCGAGTTCCTTTTAAATCTCTGGGAGAAGTTTCTTTAAAGACCAGTCGATGCATTAATAAGATGTTTACAAAGTGTGTGAAATAACCCTTCGTGTTGGCAAAGAGGCCATCACCTTCAATCTGGACCAAACTTCGAGATACACGGCTAATTACAATCATATGACGGCAAACTGAATTGACGTCATCGAATTAGCATGTGAAGAATACTCGCAAGAAGTCCTAGGTTTTTTTGATTCAGTTGCGTACGGTAATCCTTCTCCGGATTACGATCAATTGTTTCAAATTCGCCACCATCAATAACTCCTTTCGGGGATAGGGTTAGTGATTTCTCCTTCGCGAAGAAGAAGCAAATGCTTTATCAGCTGTCAATGACGAGCCAATTTCACGGGAAATTGATGCTACTTACTATGATCCGGAGGGTGACATTCTTATTCTGGAAGCACTTCTCAATAGTGAACCGTTACCTCCTCTTTCGAATCATAAAGATATTCACCCGTAATCGGGAAAGAAACTCCAAGTTGTTGAAGCTAAAACCGTTAAATCATCAATTGATGAGCCTCCCGAGGTTGAACTCAAGGACTTGCCACCTCATTTAGAATACGCATTTTTAGAAGGCGACGACAAGTTGCCCGTCATAATTGTGAAAGACTTGAAGGATGAGGAGAAGGCAGCTCTTATCAAGGTTCTAAAGTCCCACAAGCGAGCCATCGCTTGGAAACTCTCCGATATCAAGGGTGTTGATCTAGAGTTTTGTACTCACAAAATCCTTATGGAAGAGGACTACGAACCAACAGTTCAGAGTCAAAGACGGGTAAACCCAAAGATCCACGACGTCATCAAAAAAGAGGTTGAAAAACTTCTTGACGCCGGATTAATTTATCCAATCTCTGACAGCCCATGGGTAAGCCCGGTACACTGTGTACCAAAGAAGGGTGGCATAACCGTCGTCAAGAATGATGATAATGATTTGATACCAACTCGATTGGTCACGGGGTGGAGAGTGTGCATTGACTATAGAAAGTTGAATGAAGCCACCCGAAAAGACCATTTTCCATTGCCCTTCAAAGACTCGCGGGAAACCAATACTATTGTTTCCTCGATGGCTTCTCGGGTTATTTTCAGATTCCTATAGACCCGAAGGATCAAGAGAAGACAACATTCACATGCCCATACAGAACATTTGCCTACCGCCGCATGCCTTTTGGGTTATGCAATGCACCTGACACATTTCAACGATGTATGATGGCAATCTTCCATGACATGATCGAAAAAACAATGGAAGTGTTCATGGATGACTTCTCGGTCTTCGGAGATTCTTTCTCTGCATGCCTATCCCATTTGGAAGAAATGTTAAAACGGCGTGAAGACACCAATTTGTCCCTAAATTGGGAGAAAAGCCATTTTATGGTTAAAGAAGGCATTGTTCTTGGACACAAAATTTCAAAGTCGGGAATTAAGGTCGATCGTGCTAAAGTCAAAGTTATAGCCAAGATCCCTCACCCGACTACTGTCAAATGTGTCCGTAGTTTTCTTGGGCATGCCGGTTTTTACCGACGTTTCATACAAGACTTTTCAAAAATTGCCCGTCCAATGACCCACGTGCTTGAAAAAGAGACTCCATTTTTCTTCTCAAAAGAGTGCTATCGATCCTTAATACACTTATAGAAGATTGACGAGCTCTCCTGATTTTGAATTTGTCCCGACTGGGACTTGCCCTTCGAACTAATGTGTGATGCAAGCGACTTTGCAATTGGGGCAGTCCTAGGGCAACGAAAGAACAAGCATTTCCAACCAATTCACTATGCCAGCAAGACAATGACCGAAGCTCAAGCACACTACACTACGACCGAAAAAGAATTACTTGCCGTAGTGTACGCTTTTGAGAAATTCCGGTCATATCCACGTTTAGTCCAAGGAGCAATAGTGTATACCGATCATTCTGCTATTAAGTATCTCTTTGCTAAAAAGGATGCTAAGGCAAGATTAATGCGGTGGATCCTTTTGCTCCAAGAATTCGATGTTGAGATCCGAGACAAAAAAGGAGCAGAAAATCTTGCCGCCGATCATCTCTCCAGACTTGAGAACCCTCACCAAAATGAGTTCGAGAACAAGGAAATCACAGAAACATTTCCACTCGAAACTCTTGGATCGGTTGCTCTTCGTGATGATAGTACCCCATGGTTTGCCGACTTTGCAAATTACCATGCGGGGAACTTCATTGTCAAGGGAATGTCGTCCCAACAGAAAAACAAGTTTTTCAAAGATGTCAAACATTACTTCTGGGACGACCCCTTTCTATTCAAGATCTGTGCTGACCAAGTAATTAGGCGTTGTGTTTCGGGGCAAGAAGCTTTTGACATTCTTAAAGCTTGCCACAGTGGACCCACCGGGGGACACTACGGTGCCAATTACACCGCTAAAAAGATCTTTGATTCAGGATTTTATTGGCCCACGATCTACAAGGATGCCCACGACTTTGTCACCCGATGTGACATTTGTCAACGTCAAGGCAAAATTTCGCAACGTGATGAGATGCCACAAAACTCTATCAGTTTGCGAAATCCTTTGGCATTTGGGGCATTGAATTTTATGGGGCCGTTCCGTCTTCAAGAAGGGAACAAATATATACTCGTGGCAGTCGATTACTTATCAAAATGGGTTGAAGCAAAAAAGCGCTTCCCCACCATTGTGCCCGAGTTGTTGTCAAATTTCTTTATAAAACTCATCTTCTCCAGATTTGGTGCCCCTTGTGCAAGCATAAGTGACGCGGTACCCATTTTGCATATGACCAGTTTGCAAGAGGTCATGCTTATATACGGAGTCACTATAGTCTCTCCACCGCCGTTTCACCCACAAACAATGTGGGATGTTGAGGTATCCAAATCGTAGTTTTAAAAAGAATTCTTGAAGGACCGTGGGCGAAAAAATCGTGCCTCTTGGTCGGTACAAACACTAGATGACGCTCTCTAGGCTTCCGTTTACGCTTACCAAAACACCCATCGAGTGCACTGTACAAGCTTTGTATTTGGAAGGCATGTCATTCTTAACCGGTATTGAGTTGGGCACAAGCTTACTGTGGCCCTTAAGCATACATACTTTGATATCAAATACAGCGGGTGATCACAGAAAAGTTTAGCTCAACGAACTTAATGGACTTGTGATCATGCCTACGAAAACTCTTTGATTACAATGAGGAAAACCAAGAGGATCCACGATGCCAAAGAATCAAAAACCGCGTTTCAACTTTGGTGATTCGAGTCCTCCTCTTTACACTGATGAAGATTTGCTTGGGCAAAAGCTAAGACCCGCTGGAGTGGTCCATTCACTGTAACCCAAGTTTTTTCCATATGGCACCGTCGAGTTATCCTAAAAACTCAGGGGCCACCAACCTTCAAAGTTGAATGGTCATCGTTTTGAAACACACTTTGGAGGGGATCGTACCAATCCGAGGGGTAGTCCCAGATCTCCGGACGTTCTCATGGACCAATAATTTCGGGGACGGGTCTAGCATAACGACCTTAAAAAAGCGCTTCGTGGGAGGCACCCCCTGCTTATCAATAGTATATAACGAGTAAGTGTTTTTGTTGTGAGAGGTTACATCCTTCCATTACCGTGTTTGGTGTTTGTGTTGTTAATCTGTCTAGGATTGCCCGGATATGAAGACTCTCGTGCTTGAGTTTTGCCTTCAGAGTTTCACATCCCTCAACTTCATTTTAGGGCATCCAGTATCACAAGATCTAACGGACTAACATTTTATCTTTTGCCACACTTCATAAACGGCCTTAGATTTACGTAGGTACCCTTTGAAACATCAAGGACGATGTTCAGTTTAGTCATGGGGGGGGGGGGGATCTTCGTATTTGATTTTGCTGCAGCCGTTGTTATACGTAATCTGTTTTTACCACCCAAAATTTCAAAAAAAAAATGAAAAAAAAATTTAAAATTTTCAAAAATAAAATAAGTTGTTTTTGTCACAGTTTGGACTTTCCCAATGGGTAGAATGAGATTAAATTTTGAGCTCGATCGTGGCGTGTTGATTGAGCCCTAGCTTTTGTCCTTAACCATTTAATAACGAAGTTTATTTGGTAGATTCACGGATCCTTTTATTAAGGATTTTAAATGTGTTGACATGAACGGGAAAATGAGAGTGTTATTTAAGGAGGATGCTAAACAAGGCTTATTTGGAAATCTCTAAAAGCTTATTAGGTGTATGTAACTTGTCGCTTTTTCTCCCCGAAGCTCTTAGCCTGACTAATAAACGTGCTTAATTTTGCCTTAACTTTAATCCGACATTTTCTAAAAAGAAGCTCTTTCGGAAACAAAAATATTCATCTTAGTTCAGCTTTATACTTGAGTTTCTAAAACGAAATTTTCTCTATTAAGGTTTTATGTAAAAAAAAAATGAAAAAAATAAATAATAGACGTGGGCTGATAAATTGTATACTGCCAGCTTGCCGGCTCACAAGATTGTTGCATGTCTTCAAACAAGGCCCATGTGAGATAAATAAATGCAACGTGCATTCGTAAAAAAAACGTTGTCAGACTAAGTCACTACATCTTGTCGGAGGCGTGGCCGATGTTGTAGTCATGTAAATGATGACGGTAGTATAGTATATAGCTAATAAGGATAATTTAATGGTTAAGATTTCTTTTAAACTCAAGTATAATTTTGAATTAAGAATAACTTGCTTTAAGTTGTTGGTTGCCGTCGGTAGATTATTTCGATAAAGTATTTCTCGTGGGTGTCAAAAAACCTGGTCACTTTAGCAGATGAGGCTGGGACGTTCGAGAAGAAGGGCGTTACATGGAATATCGCACCAATGAGATCATTAGTTTTTTGATTGTTTGCGTGCTTTGAGTAGTATTTTTTATTTAAGGTAAATCTAAGAAAATTGGCTAAAAAGGGTGGAGTTATTCCCGCTATTTACATGCAACATTTCCTATGGGGTCTCAACCTGATAACCTAAGTCGAAATCGGCTGGGATCTATCGTGAATAGGCTGGTTGGTGGGTGTTCTAGTCTTTTCCTCCTGATTTCTTCGGAAATATCGTTATGTGCATAAACTATACTACTTTCTAAAATTGTCGATCTAAATTTAACTTAAAATTAAGCACAATCACTTTAATTGAATAATTGTCGGGAGCAAAAGTTGACAAGTCATAGTTATAAGTAGTGTTAGCATCTTTACTTGTACTTAACGGTGATTTCGTTTTTACGCTTAGCTTGGGACTAGTGAAAAATCGGGGACGATGAATTTATCCATTCGGACATCCGTGGATTATTCTACGGGCGCTTCTCATTCTATGATCCCAGTGTTGATAAAATAAAGGAAGTCAAACATGTTAGTTAAGAAAAGAAAGAGGAAAATCCAAAAATATTAGGGATAGTTAGTGTACATAAAAAAATGGTGAAAACGGGACTTGTCGAAGCTATTGATTCTTTAGTTCCCCTTGACGAACACTTTGCTACTTTTCGAGGTAATTGTCTGAGGGGGATCGAGGTTCTTAGTTTTCTAAGGTTTACTTATAACATTGCGTATGCGAGGACCTCTTGCAATACTTAGTATGGGGGATTTTGGAGTATGTGCTTAAATATCACATCCCATTATCTATTTAAAAATGGACTTACATATCTAAAACGTACAAAATACATCGTATTTGATGTTTGCATTGTATTGTGAGGAAACGGATATTCAAGAACAGGACAGAAACCAAAGCACAAACGACAAACACGAGCCACGGAATGGAAAGCAAAGTCAACCCCGACAAAGTCAAAAGTCAACCAGTGAAGGAAAATACAACTTGAGGGAACTAAAATTGCCAACTCCTAAGTGTCATTACTAGAATAACAAGACAAGGGCTGAAATTACAAATCGGGTGGAGTATAACTTGAGGGGCCAAAGCTGCCAACTTACCCAAAACCATTTTCCCGCCCAACAAAACCCAGGTACAACTAAGGGATGTCTTCCCATACTTTTACCCTGCAAACCACTCAACACCCTGGATAAATCATTTCAACCACTCCACTATTCCCCCCCCCCCCCCCCCCCCCCCCCCCCAGCTGTATAATTGCCATGTTGGCAATCCATCACCATTCCCAAGTAATTTCGATGGCTTAGATGACTCAAAAAGAAGCACAAGAAGATTGAATGGCTGAGATTACTTTTATCACGTCCTCCATTAACAACAAAACACCACCTATGAGCTCTATCAGAAGAAGCCAAGTGAGAAGTCCAAGAAGAGAAGACTTCGGCTATAAATAGAGCCTTTTGTAAGCCTTTGAGGCAACTAGTTAATTTTAGAATATCTTAGCTTAATTTTCAATATAACTTAGCTTATTTTAGTTCTTAAAGTCATTTACAGCTTTTACTTTCAGCTTTGTAACACTTTCAAGTTTTAATGCAAATTTGAGGTTTTAAGTCAATTTACAATTCCAAGTGTTAAGTTTCTTAATTGTGTTGTTTTGTGTTCAAAAAGCTCTCAATACAGCTTATTTATAAGCTGCTTTAATTAAGTAAATTTAAAAAGTTAAGTAGTTAAGAGAAAATCACAAAAATCACTCTCAAATACACCACAGCTTATTTTATGGATGATAAGCCAGTTCTGGATGGGCTTATGGACACTACTAGCTTGTTTTATACAAGCTAGAGCTTGTAGATTCTTTGTTTAACCCTGTTTTGAGCAAGAGAGTTGTAAGTTTTTATTTGTCTTATTTCGTGTATCTACTGCATGTATGACGCTTATTAGTGCCTTATTTTGTTATTTATTTACTTAATTTATGCTTTATCATGATGTTTAGTGCTTTATCTTGCTTAGTTGTTAGTTTAAAAATAGTTTGTATTCACTTTCTTGGTTAGTACTGGTAGTTTGTTTAGTTATTTAATGTTAGATTGATTCAGCTTATTATAAGGTTTTAGTCTGATTGAAAGTTGTCTTATAGTGTATTAATTTTGTTCTTTGATAACTGTTTTTAACAAATTTGGATCCAATCAGCTTGAAATAAGATGACTTTTGAAAACTTTAAGAGGTTTTTAGAATAAGCAGTACTAACTTCAAGTTAGTACCGCTAGTTCTCTTTTGGGGATTTCAAAGCTAGCGGTACTAACTCCAAGTTAGTACCGGTAGTTAAACTGTTTGATTTTTAATTTGCTTATTTTAGTGCTTATGCGTACTGTCTTGTGTTATTTCATGGGGCTATTTTAAAAAAAAAGTGAATAGGTGGCTTAATAAGGACTCATTTAGTGAGCTTATTTCCAAAAAGCCCACTTATTCAGTTTGGCGTATTGTGATTCTAGCTTATTTTTATTTGGCTCTTATTAGGAAAAATTTTGGGTTTACTACTCTTTGATTGCAAATTGAGGTTTAGTTAAGTTGTGTTTGGTTGTGAAGGAAAAACTTTTTTTGGGAATCAGATTTTAAGCAACATATAAGCTTTCCAAAACATCTCTCCTTTTTGAATTTGAGCTTATTTTGAGTTTGTAGTGTCCAAAATACCAAAAACCAAAACAAAGGCCCACTTTCTGCAATCAGCCGGGAATAAGCCATTTTTTGGCTTATTGAGTGCTTATTTTTATAAGGTGCCTTTGTTAAAGTTGCTTAAAAACATGTCATGAACAACTTTCGTGTTTTGCGTTTTGGCTAAAAACGACTTTTTAAAATCAGCCCTTTTTGGGGACTTGGACTAAAATCGGGATTGGGGTTCAGGGTAGAAAAAAAAAATTTGGTCTTTTGTCACAAATAGTCCCTGTCGTTAGTCCATTGTTAGTCCTTGTTAGTTTTAGTTTAAATATTAGTTAGGTTTAGTTTTAATTAGTTTAATTAAGCTTTAACCATTAGATAAAATTTGGGGCTTTTAATTTTGTTAAATTTCTGCACTTTTTCTCCACTTAGTGTAATTTTTATAAAAATTTTAGGTTAATATTTTTAGCTCTTTTTTTACAATTTATTTTGTTTAAAAACTTTAAAAAATCATAAAAAATAAAATATTAATCAGAAAAATATCAATCCTTTTTCTAAAATTTTCTTTTTTCATATATTTTGTAGGAAAAATGTTAAAAGTTTCGTAGGTTCATTTTTTCAAAAATTCATTTTCTAAAGAACGGGATTTGTCCCCGTTTTTGTTTTGACTCGTTTTTGGGTCAAACGACCTCCGTTTTTAGTCTAGTTTTTTTTAAACTTCGTTATTTGTCATTTAGAATCTATTTTAGCTTTTAAATTTGTTCTAGGGTTTAATTTGCAAAATTTAGGTTTTTAGCCCTCGTTTTTCGTGCCCGTTTTAGGATTTAAGTTATTTAGCTTTCGTTTTTAGGTTTTATTTAATCGTTTTTGCATATTTAACTTGTAGAAATAGAAAACCAATCATATCCTTGTCATATTCAAACATCGTTTATCAATTCGTCATTCGATTTTCCATTCAAGCCTCGTTGGGACAAAACGACCCGGGAAATCAAACTTCCGGAAACATATATATTTTATTGTGTGAACTCTTAACCAATCCTTGGCTAAAGGTGTTTGGTTGAGTGTTGGCTTATATATTATATATATATTATTGACGAATCAAGCGGTCAAGCCTATTGTAAGAAAACTGTATTAACCATGATTAATCCAATTAAAATGCAGGTTTGTTTATTTAGTGCAATGATTGACTTATCTCGAGGTGGCATATCATTCCTAGATTTAGGCAGGCCTTCTTCCTAAAACATAAATACGCTAATTCTATCACAATTGAACGCATCCACATAAAGCATCCTTATGTTGATTATAATCTATCTTATGAGACAATAATAGTGACCATATGGAATCCTAGCTCATGGAGACTTTACTAACTTGCTGCTTAACGGTTCTTTATATACTGGTAGTCCACTTGTCTAAATCTTTAGGCAGGGAATCGGAAGGTTATTTGTTAATCCTAGGTCACCTGCTAGACTAATTTGTTTACTAAATCAAGGGCGAAAATAACACGTTATTTGTGATCCTATTATTCCAGATATATAAATTACAGATTTGGAGAGCCATCTCGGCATCTAGCTAGCTCTATATTTTGCATTCCTAGATCCAGTTGAATGATAGGTCGCATACTTAAGCACATAAACGAGTATGAATTAATAAACATAATCAACCATCAACTATAAATTAAGCAATCGATATAAACGAACCAAACATTAAATCTTCATAAACATGACTAACACCTAAAGGTGTTAGCCGATAACCATTGTATCGAATACAAAAGTAATAATAAAATCAACCAAGGTAAACTAACCAAGATAAACGAATGAAACCAAAAATTGAATAATTACTAGAGTATAGATGATTTCAAGGTGTTTCTTAACGAATTAAGCACTTCTTGATCTGGCATGGGGCCATTAGTTTTTTATGTTTAGGGTTTTGAATTGTCTTTTGTGTTTAGGGTTTTGAAAATACATTTAATCACACACTAAAATCATGTTTAGGGTTTTGTATTTATAGCCTTCTAAAATTTGGTTGATACACTGTATCGGGTAGGTAGATACGGCATATTGGGGTTTCTAGGAGTAGGGACCACATTTGATATCTTCCAGAATATTATTTGAGCTCATCCGTGGATACGGCGTATAATGTCTTCTAGATACGGCGTATACGTTTTTAAGTCTTCGTGGTCTCTTGTGAAGTTCAGGCGCAGATACATCGTATCTTCCTTGATGGATACGGCGTATGAGTTGTCAGATCAACATATTCTTAATTTTTTCGTTTAAGCTCCAAAATGCGCGCCTTTTAGTTAATCTTCACCAATTGCTCCATATTTACTGCAAATAACTAATATAAACAATTAAGTACCAATTCATGCATAAATAATGTAAAACGAGCAATTTAGATGGAATAAATGATGCTATAAAATAGATGTTATTTGATGTCATCACAATCCCGTAGACCTTAGTTACCTCTAGTTTGGACCTTCACACGCTATTCCCCTAGAGAATGATAACAACCCCCAAGTCTTGCCTATACTACACTACAATGGTTAGGTACACTACCTAGGGTATTGTAATATTTGGTGGAGTTTCACAATCTCATCAGTGGACTTTTTTAGCCATCAATGGTAGGAGCTAGTTATAGTGTTTGTCACATAATTCATGGAGTTTTTCATTTGGCATGGGGCCATCAGTTTTTTGCTTGCTCCCTTTCCCTGCTATGTTTAGTACGACAGAATCAGCTGGTGTGGAGGCGTGCTCTACCGATTTGCTCATTTTTTAGTGATGAGTTTTTTTAGGGATGTAGTTGTGTTTGTATCCCACGGATGGCGCCAACTTATTAGTAAAAAAATTCGGTATAGGAGATATGGATGGTAAACTCACTTGAAATGAGGATTCCAAGTTCGCTTTGGGTGGGGTATTTTACTAAGTGAAAGTAATGATGATTTCCTACTAAGAATAAAGTATACTGTTAGCCTTACCACGGGAAGGGGATCCCGCGATTGGACTCTAGTGTGAGAGTAAGTAACTTGTTTATAAGTAGTAAGTGTGTCATTACGTCGTAGAAATCATACCTTTAGGGGTGTTTTGGTAACTCCTTATATAAGCTGGTGTCGTTGTCGATTCCATGGGTCATAAGTTAGGATTCACTCTATTAACCGATGGGTAATAGGGTGTTTATCGTGAGGTAAGCATCGTTGACTACTGATGTGCGGTTTGTAAGGACTTCACAAGAAGTTTTACAATCCCTTAGGAAGTGCACCTAATCATTGCAGTGTAGTATAGGTAAGACTTGGGGGTTGTTATCCTTCTCTAGAGGAATAGGTTGGGAAGGCTCAAACAGAATCTAACAGAGTTCTACGGGGTTGAGAGAAGATTCTTTTTGTATTTTATATTTTATGAAAGCAGGTAAAATCATGGTTTGAGAGGTTGGTTGGTTTTTTTACTAATTAAACTAATTAAAAATCTAAACTACTTTGGTGATAACTTATATGATAAACAAACGTATTTACAAAAAAAAAAAAAAAAAAAAAAAAAAATAAAAAAAAAAAAAGAAAATAAAAAAAAATAAAAACTATAAATAAAATAAAAAAAAAAAAAAAAAAAAATAAAAAAAAATAAAATAAGAAATAAAAAAAAAAATTAAAAAGAAAATAAAAAAAAAAAAAAAAAAAAAAAAAAAAAAAAAATAAAAAAAATAAAAAAAACATAAAAAAAACATAAAAATAAAATAAAAATAAAAAGATAAAAAAAATAAATAAAAAATAAAAGTGTAAAATTAAAATAATAGAAAAAAAAAAAATTAATTAAAAAAAAAAAAAATATAATATAAATAAAAAAAAAAAAAAAAAAAAATAATTAAAAAAAAATATAAAAAAAAATAAATAAAAATAATAAAAAATAACATATAAATAAAAATAATAATAAAGAAATTAAAATTAATAAAATTAAAAAAAAACAAAATAATTAAAAAAAAAAAATAAAATTAAAATAAAAAATAAAAATAATAATTAAAATTAATATAAAAAATAAATAAAAAAATAAAAATAAAGGACGAGTCGTAAAAATTATAAATAAAAAAAAAAAAAAAAAATAAAAAAAGAAAAAAAATAAATATAAAATAAAAAATTAAAAATAAATAATAGAGAATCTATTAAATTTAAAAAAAAAAAAAAAAAAAAAAAAAAAAAATATATAAATAAAAATGAAAAAATTGAAAAATAAAAAAATTAAAAAAAACTATTAATAATAAAAAATAAATAAAAAACAAAAAAATAGGCCCCCCCCTCACACCCCCCCCCACATCCCCCCATAACCCCCCAAATGGTACCCCCCCCCCATACCCCAACCCACCCCACCCCTACGCCCTCCCACCCCCCCCCTGACATCCCAACACTACCCCCCACCCCCCCCCCCCCCCAACCCCCCACACCCACCCCGCACCCCCCCCACCCCCACCCCACCCCCCGCCCCCCCCACCCAACCACAGAGACTCTATGATTTGCGATTATGCCCCATTAACCAACCCCCCTCACGAACCACTGTTAGAATACAACTGTGCGGACCGTCCACGTCTGACACAGATTTATGCGTTTAATGACATGACTACACACTACCTTTTACCCAACCCCACGGCATTGCACCACCTCAAAGCAGTGAAGAAATATGTAAAGACATAGGGGATATTAACAAACCTCTCAAGAGTGCATATTTATTGGACTAGCCCACACAGGAACAAACCGAATCTACGGGGTGAGAGAAGATCTTTTAAGAATTTTATATTTTTAAAGAAGCAGGTAAAAACAGGTTTATAGGCAGTTTGAATTAATACCTCATAATACAAATTAAAAATCTAGAAACTACTTAGGTGATAAACTAATATTAACAAACAAACGAATATACTTAATCAAGCACTACTCCCGAAGATGCTTCTTCAAATCCCTTGCTATTTGACACACTAGTGATTATTGGGTGTACGAATAACCTAAGTGCATCAGGAACTGAATTAAAACGAACCCGCCGTCTATGTCATATACCGTAAGGCAACGCACAATTATGGAAGTATGAAGACTATTACAAGGCCCCTAAGAGTATATTACATGCAATTAAAATACCTTAAGAGGGATCAACCATATTAGGGGTAAGGTAGTATGAAGACTGTTACTGATGGTATCCGTTCTACAGCATACTCGAGTTTCGTCTAACGTCTATCTGAATTTAATATCTTATGGCTAGTTTTCTAAAGCCTAACGCGCACATCCATCACAAGAAGCAACATCAAAAGGATCTACAAACTGAGTTTCATGCAATCATATGAAAATAATAATAGATCTAGCCTTACATGGTGCATAAAGAAGAAGAACAAGAATCTATCACAAAACACATAGACATATTAAGTGATAAGGGATAAATGAACTTTACATGATTAAAATCGAATTCAGTGAAGTTTTACAAAATTGTTTTTGACAACCCTAAATATTAGCCCAAAGGCTGCTAAAGTCGTCTTCTAAAACTAGGGTTCGTCTCCTAAAAGTTACACACTAAAAACCCTAAAAATGGATTTGTATATATAACGGCATCGCGTTATAATCCTAACACCATTGCCCCGTAGAATCTTCTAGGGTTTCTTTAAATCGGCTATGTTCTAACGTCGTCTACAAATCTTTGACGCCGTCTCTTGAATGATCCTGACGCCATCGCGTATGGTTTGCGATGCCGTCTCCAGCTATTGTTAGGAAGTTCTTCAAGATAGTTAGTGTAGAGTCGTGGTCTTGTCTGTTTCTTTTCCAATTGAGCCCAAGTCACGTGTATTTCCTTCAAAATCCATTCAAGTGCTAAAAACATGAAAACAAATGATTAAGCACATAACCTGGGTGTATTTTCATGATTTATGGGGTTAAATGATCCCGAAAAAGTGTATAAAATGACACCTTATCAAATACCCTTACATTTGGGATTTGCTTGTCCTCAATTAAACGGGCTTTTCTACCTAGAAAATAGCAATATTAAGGGCATTTAACCTACTCTTTAAAAGCAATTTACGAAACAACCTTCTAGACCTCGTAATTAATAGCACGGAAAACATATACTAGCACCTCATATAAGTGTTTGGATTCTCTCTTTCTCTCAGGTGTATAACGAATTATAACGATATGGGAAATGAAAAATTAACACTCATTACCTATCATAGCGTATAAATTACCATAGGCTTGGTAAAGGATCAAACCTCAACCGCTAGGTGCAAGTACTAGAAATTACTATCAAAGAGGTCTTTTAAATGGTTGTTATGTGTAGGTGTAGGATAACATTAAACGGAAACGGATGGGATAAATTTGGGGGTAACTTTTTGGGTGAATTTGGGGTGAAGTGGTTAGCTAATTATTTATAAGAATACAGGTTGATTGGGTGGCTAAGCCAAAGACTCGGACAAAGATATACAAACTCTACACAAGTCTACGTAAATCTCTTATCTTTTTCTTTTCTTTTTTTTAGATAACAAAATACATCACTTGGGGTTTATAAACACACCCCTACATTTGAGTCTTAGAACTCATTACAATTCTAACTAATGACTCGAATTGAGGTGGATCAACGTAACATGAAGCTTATTGAGCTCTATTAGGGATAATAAATTACTTCTTCCCCAATTCTTCATAAGATAAACACTACCATGAATCCCAATCGTCCAAAAATAGTATATACATGGATAAGGACTTAGCAACCGTGTACTCAAATAATTAACTTGGGTTAAAACAATAATGTACTAAAAGCGAGTACATACAAGGTAGGCTAAGGTGATTTGGGTGTAACAATTGGTTTAAGGGTTAATAATGCTCTCCATTAACAGTCCGGATTAACCAAAATATTATGAGAACCGTGAAAAGTATAGGCTCGAAGGGTTTCACTAGGGGAGTCTTGCACTAAAAATGAGTGTGAAGTACAGGTGTGGGATAGTTATATAGTCGATGTGACTATCATAACAATTATGGGTTTAAAACATGGGTTAATCCTAGTGCCTCTTATCATTTAGCAAATCCTAATTCTCACTATGCGGTCTTAAGATGCATCACAAAAACAAGTTCTAGAATTTAATACACTCATATAGATTTAAACTGTTATTAATGCTCCAAAAAAGGCAATGAGACAACATATACATGATGATCCCCTTTTGACAGATCTTAGATTAGCTTGTTAAAGCTTAAGTTGTCTTAGATGAATCTGAAACTGTTAGAAACACGAAAAGTGTCGGTCACTTCCAAGTTGTATTAAGTCTTAGCTTGTAGTATGTGTAACATTAGTTTAATAATCTAGTCCGGCCCAAGACCCACCTGCAACACTCCTTCATCCACCCTACTATTCCCCCCAGCTTTATAAAGTCCATGTTGGCAATCCCTCTCCATTCCCAAAGCATTTCGATGGCTGAGATTGTCTCCAAAGAAGCTCAAAAGAAATCAAAGGCTGGGATTTGCTCTAGATTCACCTCACACAACTAGCACACTTGGTTTTATCTCTACAAAGAAGCACAAGCTGCAAGTCCAAGACTTCGGCTATAAATAGAGCTTTTTGTAAGCCTTTGAGGCATCTAGTTTTAGTTTTTAAATTTAACTTAGCTTATTTTCAGTTACCAACAGTTTTTACTTTCAGCTTGTAACACTTTCAAGTTTTAATGCAAGTTTGAGTTTTTAAAGTCACTTTATAATCCCAAGTGTTAAGTTTCTTAATTGAGTTGTTTTGTGTTCAAAAGCTCTCAATACAGCTTGTTTACAAACTGTTTTAACTAAGTGAACTTAAAAAGTTAAGTAGTTAAGAGAATATCACACCAATCACTCTCAAATATACCTCAGCTTATGTTATGGATGATAAGCCAGTTCTGGATGGGCTTATGGACTCTCACTAGCTTGTTTTATGCAAGCTAGAGCTTGTAGATTCATTGTTTGACCCTGTTTTGAGCAAGGGTGTAGTAAGTCTCTCTATTTCTTACTTTACTTATCTATTGCAGAATTGCTAGTTTATTTAATACAACTGTTGGTTTTAAGTTTATACTGCTAGACTAATTCATGCTTATTTAAGTGCTTATTATGGATTGAAAATTGCTTATAAGTGTTTTACTTTGTTATTTGATAATCTGTTTTTAATAAGTTTGAAATAAAAATGATTTTTGGAACTGTTAAAGGCTATTTTGAACAAGCAGTACTAACTCCAAGTTAGTACTGCTAGTTGATTTTAGGAACAGTACTAACTCAACACTAGCAGTACTAACTCCAAGTTAGTACTGGTAGTTATTTCAGTTAGTACTGGTAGTTCATTTTAGCTTATCAACTTATTATCTCTGCTTATTAAAGATTTCCTTAGCTTTTTAGAGTATATTAAACCATTTTCCTTTACTTTCTTTAGGGGTAAGCTTATTTTCCTTTTTAAAGTATTCTCAATAGTTTATCAGTTTTAGTTTTCTAACTTATTTATCATTTTAGTTTATTCTAGTTGCTTATTCCAATTACTAAGTGCTTATTAAGGTTAGGTGAACTTCTGTTTTAGCTTGTTTGCTCATTTATTATTTCTTTAAGTCTTGTTAGCCTAGCAGTACTAACCTTAAGCTAACAGTACTAACTTTATCCTAGCAGTACTAACTCCAAGTTAGCTGTTTCTTTGACATCCAGCTGACTAGCTTGTTACCTAGTAACTGTAATTCCTCCAAAGTGCTTTTTGCTAGTATCAACGCACCGGCATGATCGGCATAAAATAAATATAAAAAAGTAGATTGAAAGTTTTTAATTATTTTGTACAAGATGCAAACTGATCTTTTTATAAAGTAAAAAAAGTTTTTTTAGTGTTCAAACCGATCCAGCCGCATGGGTAGGCCGACAGTCAGACCGGCTAGCACACCCATTGGGTGCGACGAGCAGCCAGCTAGGCGGCTAGATGCCGAGCCGGCCGACTCTTCTTTGCTAAGGGTGGAATTTTACGATTTTTTATCTTGTTTAATTTAGGGTCGCGTTATGTTTGTGAGTGTTTAAGAATGTTTTATTTATACTATTTGTGATGTTTAGATATGTTTAATGTTTGTTCTTATTTGTTTAAGTTGATTTTGTATTTGTGTTTATCATGTTAGCGTGCGTTTTATGCTTGTTTAAATCATGTGTTCAAGGAATAAACTTTGTGGGTATGTTCACTAAAAACCCTCACGAGACTACAACTCGTCCACTCGAGCCACTAAGAGGTTTAAAGGCTTGTTCTATACGCTAAATGCAACCGTGTCGCCTACGAAAGTGTGCTTTCTAATTTTTACGTGTTTTGTAGTTTAGTTTATTTTTGCAGATTCAACAAAGCTCATGGAGGATAGATTGGTTTTGACTTTGGAGTGTATAAGAATGCTTGGAGTCAAAATCGATTGATCTCACACGCTTATGCTAGCATTCACGTAGCATTTACCATATGTAGATCGATCGTGATTTTTCATGCCCGGATGTCTGGTTTTCTCTTACTCTTATTTCTCTATGTTTTGATTCGTTTCGTAGCATTGAGGACAATGCTAAACTTAAGTGTGAGGGGAGTAAATAGGGAAAAACAAGACTGATTTTTTTAAATTTTCATATTTTTGGGCTAATTTAAAATTTTTTGTATACTTGTTTTCCCTTGTGATCTAGTTGTTTTCACGCTATTAGGATAATATATTAGAATAACTGGATCAATCCATTGGCAAAATACTGTAAATTTTGAAAAATTCAAGATGTGTCCCGGTTAATATTGCAATCCATTCTAGGATCGATGACATATACTAGCACATATTATAGCCCTTTCCACTAAATTGTGAGGATTGAGCCTATTTCATATAGCATACATCTTTTATGCTCTATCTTTTTGCTATGATTGTGTCGGTTGTAGAATACTAGTAATCTTAAGATCAACCAAGAACAATAGTAAGATGTGGGTTGGGATGTTAGAGAAAACTTGGATGGAAAATGGATGATGTATTAATGAAGTGTAATGTTAGGAATAAAACCAAATGGCCTTCCGTTTACATCTAATGATGTTTAGCTAGCCATGTCGGTTAGTTAACCACTCATATGGACCCATTTGTTAGCACTCACTTTTAGTACTAGATACCCTTAGAACACATGTTGAGTCATTCTTTTCATTTTGTTACATCCACACAAAAAAAATATTTCACACTTTATACTTAGCCTACTACCGCAGGAAAAGTCTTAAGTGGTTTGCTAGTTGCTGTATGTTGTTATTTTTTATGATTATTAGTTAGCCATACTTCGATATTTGTATGTGTCATTCTGACAAAGATGGAGAGGGCCTGCTTTATTTATGTATTTTTTGTGGTGTATGCTTATGCGAAGTGTGAGAGAGTTTGATGTATGAATAAAAAGTTGTCGGTACCTAATATATCATTTCACTTCCATACAAATAGGTATGAATCAATGATAAGAAACCATAAGAAAAGAGATAGAAGAATGAAGAATTTTAGGAGAGAAAGTACGAGGAGAGGAAGAGTGAGTAGGAATATGGAAGATTACTTGACACAAATGAAATACAAATGACAAACACCCTCTACATGGGATGGCAGAGGGTATTTATTGTTTCTTACTAAACCTAGGATGTCGCCTAGGTGTAGTGTTGTTGGGCCGCTCTAGTGTTGAGGCTTTTGCCCGCAAGTATACAATATTAGATTAAATCTCGAGCCCGACTCCCTTTCTAGCAATTACAACAGACTAAAAGATAAAGATCGAGTTTCTTCGTTCGACTTAATATTTTGAGGCTAACAATCTCCCGAAGCGAGGTCTTTGAATCTTACTTCCTAAGGACTTATTGAGATTGCTTTGTCATTTAGTTCTTGAGTCTTTGTTTTGGTCTTTTATCTTGTTGTGGCCTTGTTCCTTCATGCTTTGGTGATATTGGATCTTGAGCCTTGTTGTTATTGTCTTTCGACTTTTGTTCTTTTTTGTTCAATATCTTTAAATCTTTATACTTGTTTGTCTTTAATGTCTTTGCACCTTACGATCGTGTTTCTCTGGACAACATGCTCATACTTTGCATATCTTGAAAGCTTCTATTTAATCTCCCACTCGATGCTTGATTTTTTGAGAGCGTTATCAGTTAATCAGAGTTTATGGAAAGACTTTGTCTTTACATACTTGAGCTTTCTTGATTCTTTTGAGTCTGATGCTTTAGATGTCTTTGTAGAAATGATGCATGAGCCATGTGGTAATGAATCCGACTTCCCTACCCCCCCCCCCCCTTGCTGGAATGATGCATCCACATCTCCATCTTTATGTATCCTAAATAAAACAGTTAAGCAATAAAAGCGGGTGTCCGAATATGGCTTTGTCATTTGTCCAAGATTTGGACTAGATAACTCGGTTCCGTAGGACCGTTGTCAAGTATAAATATTGTACCTATGATCAGGTAGATTCAAATGATTCGTCTTGAAAGGGTGCAAATCTAAGCGCTAGATTTACTAACCACTGATGTAATTAGATTTGCCAATGCTTGCTAGTTCTCATTGTACCGGAACGTCTCAAGTCAGACAAACACGGTAAGAGGTAATCAGTAGTTACTATCTTTCAGTTTTGTAGTCAATTATTACTTACTAATAAAATTAACTTTTATATTTCTAATATTTAAATTTTTTTTCTTAAACCCAGCCATTTATTGTAATTATAAGGGTACTTTATCGATATACAGTTGACACAAGGATGATTCATATAGAATCTAGCAAGTCACCTACGCAGTGCTGGTTTGATGATGCCACTGGAAGGGATTTCCATTAGTCATTGGGGAATACTAAAGAGTATCACTCTGAACGTTCTGCAGAATCAGAAAAGATAAGCGTGACTCTTGTCAACAGTTGTGTAACTTAATGATGTTCAACACGTGTTTGTACTGGAATGTGTCCTAATGAGATTTATTTGATTATTCTCTTGGCTTAGGACTCGATTAGTGCGTTTGGTGTTTAGTAATCGGAGGGCTGGTGCAAGACTGCCACCTATTCAATATTAACTAACTCGGAGTGAGAAAGTAATAGATGTGTGTGTTCATCCGTGTCAAATGAGACAAGTTTCTTTTGAGAGAACTCGAAAGGGCTTGGAAGGGTTGGGTATTGCCATCAACATGGGTCCAATGTTTGTCATCGCTTCAATGCAGTAATCAAAATTGTGGATTCTGACAGCATATGTATTGACCCGGTGTATGCATAAGTTGTGTGGAGGCTTCTTTTCTTTTCACCCTTTATCCATACATTTCTTTTTAATTCTTCAACCCCTTCAATGCTTACCAATACGTCATTATTAACACCTTGTTGTGATTGTTCCAGTGTTAACTCAGTCTTAGTCGGCATTTTTCCCTTTATCACTTGCATCTCCAATAATTTCCTTAAGGACTTGCCTATTTCTAACTATGAGGAGTAGCTTGGGTAGATCCTCGGTTCTGGTTGGATGCATTGGACTGATTCCTTAACTAAACCACCTTATGGGACTTCAGAAATCATAGTGTAATTTAGATGTTGGCGGTTAAGATCGAACCATAAAATCCATTCAGAATAGCACTTTGAGTCTTTTAGATCACATTTTAATTACATTTCTCCCCTTATTTTAATTCTAAGTGCACTTAGTTTTTGAAATACTGTGTGATTAAAATTTTGTCTTGAAAAGCATGGGGAAAAATGTGATGCTTAGCATGAATTATTTCGAAATGTTTTTAATACATTTCTCCCCACTCAATTTCTACTTATGTTTCGAACCAACATTAAAATGATACCAGGTTGTAATATCGATATAAAATGAGTGAACACTTAGCTTCATCTTATAACTACGATTCTATTGATTTGTATTTATTTTCTTGTTGTTATTAAGAGGACTTTGGGAATGTTTGAAAATACATAAGAAATGGTCGTGATTATGTGTATCCAAACTCATTAAGTGTGTTTTCGAAACTAACTCCGAACCCCACATTTGAAAGATGGCAGTGTTGACCACACAATTTTGAAGATTTTTAATTCGTCAGTGAGAATTCTTGAAAAAATTGTGTTCAACATTTTAAAAAAATCATGTTAGAAGACTTTTCTCTTCCAAACTCTAAGGGTAAGCGCAATTATGCGTAACAATATACCTTTTTCTTGAGCTTAAACTTTGTTCTCTTTTTAGAATGTCTGGTAAAACACATCTCAAGACCGGAGATAAAGTTGATTCTTGTTGTTAGGATAAGTTATCTTTATGGAATAAACTTTCATTTATTAAGTCCGGGTTACGTACTGATATTAGCAATAGCATCAACCCCCCCCCCCCCCGAAAAATTAGACATGACTTGTCTGTGAAAGCATTTTGAAACTCCTGTCGAACTTATTTTCCTCGCCATGTGTCGATATTAATCAACATTTCTAGGTAAGTAAAAGTTATCAATTCCATGAGACATGTGAGAAGAATATGTTTTGAAAACATTTTCTGATTTTTTTGATTTGTATTTTCTTTTTGAAACTTTTACATTTTTTTATTTTCTTTTTTAAAAATATGTAATGTTGATGTTTTGATGAGGCATTAGCATCATTCATTTGGTCAGAACCTCGAGTTCTGCTGGAGTGTTTTTTTTTAAACATATCATCCATTCGTCTGCGAGTACTGAAACTTATTCGAAGGGCTTTATTTATTACAATGTTAGGCCATATTGGTATTCAGTTCTGACAAAGTACAATTCATTATATAGCCGTTTTCAACATGTTCTTTGATGAAATGATACGAGTCATGGATGTGCTTGGTACGGACGTGCTGCACGGGGTGCATGATATTGCCTATGGCTTGAATGAGAGTCGCCTTACAACGGTGTTTTTAGTTGTTGTGAAGCCTTATCTTGAAGCTGTGTCCGCATACACTGAACTTGAGGCTCATACTTGCAGGATATCGACTCGCTATTCAAGCCTCTGCGGATGACATTGACAGTTCAGTCATGCTTCTCTGAATCCTGCTGGACTAGCTTATCACCTAGGAACTGTGTTCCTCCAGATAGTGCTTATGCAGAGGTTATCAACAAGCTAAGCGCATGATCGCATCTGAAAAAGCTGTATATACTCAAAGTCAGATAACTGCAGATTTCCAGATCCCATGTGAATGGTTCCTCTTAAAATATCGAAAGATCCCCGTTTTAAACCATTCTTGCCAGGTGTTTTTCAGTCGGTCTTGCTTGATATCTTGGCCAATAAACTTAAGCTTGCAATATGTACTGGTCTACTAGATGTCAGAATACAGGAGTGAACGATTTTGCTCGATAGTCAAGTTTTGGTCTATGGGTTCTCACTCAAGTAATGATCTTAATTTTGTTTAGTAGCCATTGGTTTTGTACCAATGTTTTGTCCTTATTCCATACCAGGTTTTTCAGAATCTCTAATGTATATTTGGCTGTTTGATATAAAATACCGTAGTGGGATTGATGGATCTGAAATCCTCAAAAGAATCTCATTTCCCGCCATTTAAGACATCTAAATCTACCGTGCATTAATTTTTCAAAAACGTTTTGAAAATTTAGGGTTTATGGACAAAAATATATACATCAAACGTACAATTTGCACTAGTAGAATGTCCTCCCGTATTTTATCATGAATAGGGTCGGGTCATGACTACCTTTAGGTAAAACATATGGAAATCAGGGTATTTTGTGAGTTCATCAATACCAGGGCTCTCGGAGATGTTTCAATCAATATAGAGCTTTCTTAGACGGTAAACTTTGTCCTGGGGATGATCTGGGATCCATCTCTCTCGCTATCAGCCGTTGGTTGTGCATCATAAACCTCCTCCTTCATAATGGCCATTAAGAAATGCCGTTTTCTCATCCATTTGATAAATGGGGAAAAGTACTTGTGTGACTATGCATATGCAGACTTATATCCTGACAGCTCTAGCGAGAAACCTGGAGCAAATGTTTCTTCAAACATAATACACCTTCTTCCTGAGCATACCCTTTGCTACAATTATGTGCTTTGGTTGCGAATTACTAGTCTTGGTCCTTCATCCTTTTTTGTTTTTCCATAAACTCTTTAGCTTGAGTCGTCTTGCCAAAAAGGTTTGTCAAAAGAGTTCCCAGACTTATAGTCTGTAAAACTGATGGAGTTATTCCAGCAGTGGCTTCCTTTTACAATGCCAGTATCATCCATTTACTCTCCTTAATGTTTTATCGTTTCAACAATACTCACAGTGAGTGCAAAACATTAACATCAGGATTTGTTGCAAGTTGTCGTCTTGTTTGCACTGGCTTGGATAGATTGCCACGAACTTGAGTTAACAGGTGATCTTTTGTCCATCGATATTCGAAATCTTAAGGTTGATTGAAGTTATGCACATTTAAATTACCAATATTGCATGAGGAAGAGACCTCAAGCATTTTTTTGTCTTCTTTTTCTTTTTTGTTTTTATACGGGTAAAGAAGGATTGGTAAATTCCTACGTGATTTTGTTGTTTTCCTCAGCATGAACTATTTGTAGGAGTTTGTGGTTCTGATGTAGGTGAATATTTGTTGAAGGGTATGTGTTCTTGTGATCAGAATTATCGAGTAGGAGAAGGAAGACTTGTTGACACGAGAGTCCTGTTGTAATGGAAATGTTGTGGGGATGCCTTTGGGCTGTGCTGATCTGATGAAGGTAGAAAACATTTTGTAGTTTGGTGCGGGGTAAGGGTTGCATTAATCTAACGCCTTTGTCGGTGGGGAGGAGGCTGAAGTGTCTTTTGCAACAGATCGTCTCTAAAATCTCTTGGATCCTCATACAATATGAGATGGAATGGTATTCAACTATCAAAACTTGTTCTTTATTGTAGACACGGTATCCCTTTGACTGAGTGGAGTATCCCACAAATGCTACGGATCCCCATTTTTCTTTCATTTTTTTTTCTTTTATCCCCCCCCCAAATTTTTCACCAATCTATTGTTAAGTAAAAGTGCAACCAAAAATGTAAGGTGTTAATGAGGGTTCTGTCATTAATGATGTTATGATATGCCGTTTTCTCATGATGGTTTTTGTTTTTAGGATGATGATGATCTGTTTTAGTATAGCATGCGTTGCCATTGCTTTAGCCCAAAAAAATAAAGGAAGTTTAGAAGCGAGAGCATCGTTCGAGACAGCATCAACGAGAGTGCGGTTATCAGTCTTACGACAAGCGCCGTTCTGTTAAGGTGTTCGAGGAGTAGAAGTTGATGGCGCAATTCTTCCTTCTGTTTAAAGAATGCATTAAGTGTCTTATTTAAAATGCTCAGTGCTCTGTCAGTGCGACAGAATTCACAATAAAAGTATGGGGCTTGAGGAATTTCTTGGATCATCGTGAGAAAGACTTTTAAACTATCTGGTGTTAATCTTGGAACGTAGAAAGAGAGTCCAAGTGATATCTGGAGTAGTCGTCTGACATATTTCCAGATTATATATTCTTCCTCATTTATGACTGCAACCGCTTTGCGACCACATAAGTCCAGTATGAAGAAAATTTTACCGTCCTTTTGAACTTGGAACAGTCTTTGACTTGATTGAACTTCATTTTGCTTACTCGCTTCACAAGTTGGATCATGTTGATCTTGACATCTTACTGTATGGTAACCAAATCACAACATTTTCTTTGAAAGCATGTTGCTGTAGTCGAAGTTTGAGATGAGAAAGTCTTGATCGCCATAACCACGTTGTGATGGTGATGCTTTAGCAGGAGAAGATTGGAGTTGTTGAAAGTCTGTTCTTGCAACGAGATATTGTATACGAGAGCAGGTCCTCGATTACCGGTTAGTATGTCGTTTACCCTGAAGATCTCTACACAAAAAACGTAGATTTCCGAATGCTAACCTCCAAATCACCGCATCACAGAATTGAACCTCAACGAGAAAGATTGTGTTTAAGACCTCTCGACGTAGTAAACCCTTTTGATCGAGATATTTCCTGAACTATCTCCATAACCAGAGAATTGAGGAGCAAATTGATCATTGCTAAAATGAACGGTACCCACAGTATTTTACAACAAAATTGCACAGCAGAGATAGATTGCCCGTCATGTGCTTTGTGCATCCAGAGTCAATCAATGAATAGGATGAGTTGTACAATATGCAAGGAGAATTAGAGACAAGGGATACATGACAAATTGGATCCTAAAGTGTTTGTGAGTTTTAAGATATTTGTTTTCCTAGATTACATTATCCTATGGAAAGACTAAAACCTTCTTAGTCAACTTTCGTTCCTAACTTTGCGTACCCATTTCCTTTTTTTTAAGGAAAACCAATGTCACTGCTGATGGGCATTGTTGTGATATCCCAACCATTTCCACACCTTATTAGTGTTCTTATACAACATGCTATAGTAAACTTTTGACTTTGTTGATAGTGGATTCTGATGCATACTGTTTTCTTATTGGGTGTTGCAACCAGACTGGTTCGCCTGAATTTTGGGCTTCCTGTAGACTAATAGGCACTCCATTAGGCTTTCTTTTTAGTTTTCTGAGGGGGCGCCCACAATTTCACATCTTTCAAAAAACTTAGAAAATAAAACAAGCATCATGATTCGCATTAAACACCTATTTTTCCACAAGTAGCACAAACAGCATTAAAATTCAAAGTTCTGAATTAAATCTGTCATTACACGCTGTTAAAGTCTTGTTTGATTAGAAATTTCTAGAAATCCATAGGTGTTCTTCTACTTCAGTTCTTCTTAAACTTCACATGATTAGTGTTTGCAACGCATTATTCTTTATTTGATTTCTCCTAGGCTGTGGTCTGCTAACATTACGTTTTATGAGTTATCTGTTGATGTAGATATGCGAGGATGGTATTCCTAGAAGTCTGATTCAAATGTGGTGAATATAGTTTGTGTTGTAATACTTGCAATTCGATTACATGCATGTTTAATCACATTTGTGTTTCTTACAGATGGCATTGCTGTTTGAGGAATTATGTGGAAGTGACTATTTTTGATAACCTTAATTTTTTTTTTATTTTTTTTTTATGACTCATTAGTTTTTAAAACTGACTTTTCTTTGCCAAAAATATTTTCTCTCAGAGAAGACGTCTGAAAAAGGAGCCGGTTTCTAAAACGATGGTTTTGGAATTCTTTGAGCATTTAGTTGTCGATCTTCTGATGGTTTGCAAACTTGTAGTGTCCCACATAGACTTTTCTTTTGATTTTTCAATGAGTTTTCTTTAACTCACTTATTGCAATGTTCTTGTCTTGCAGTTGAGCTTTCAAATCTTGTATTTCAAAATATTGTTCACGTTCTTTTCGAAATACATTTGACGCCTTTTCTTTGCAAACTGTGTCATTTTTTAGTTGTTCTTGACATTCTTGTAAGACGATTTCCAAGGAAAATGAGTGTGTTTACTAATTTAGCAAAACTCATAAAAGCTCAGTGTAAATCTCTTTACTTAACAATTCAGTTTGTTCAGAATGCTTTTGATGCAAGCAGTCTCATTCCATGACTACTTTTGAATGTTATAAGCATTGTAATTTGTGATATCATACTAAATCAGATGAAGATTGCAGATAGTAACACATAACATCTTTAGACACACAATTTCTCGCAAAGCATATCTTACATGTTGGAAAATTCTGCTTATCAGATTCATAGTTAATCAATTCATCTTCAGAGATTCAAAGTCTTTAATTCGCATGCCATTTCTTGCTTAAAGTTCTTGTACAAATGCGAACTATAATTATGAGTCTTATGGCAAGGGGGCATCAATACATGTCTTAACTAGGATATTCCATATCTTGCGAAGTTGGGTTTCGAGAGATGAAGAATGTGTTTGGAATGTGTTTACCATGCTTGAATCGACAATTTCTTTCAGCATGATTTAATATTTTCGCGTTGACATATATGCTTGTAATACTTTTGCTTATTGATTTAGACACTGGTAAGAAATCTATGTTTTGAAAATATTTGGTTTGTTTTCACAAATGTTTTCTCCACATTTTCTTTCTTATTTCATTTGCCTGTGCGAACTGAATTTCATAAGGCTGAGTTGGGGTTTAAAAATTTTCATAATAGAATGTTTAACTTTGTGTAGTCAAAAAGTTTCACTAAGTCTTTATTCAATTTTGATTCGACTCTCGTTATCAGATGTCTGAGTCTTTACCGATCGCGGAGAGTATGTTTGCTAGGTCTCCAGATGGTCATGTGGATCACATACAAACAGGGTATCTCTTTTTGAAGCCGTTTGAAGTACCTTGGATGGTAAAGGGAGTCTTCCATTAAATGTAGGGCATTTGGGTGATAAAGATCATGAATGGTTTGACATTGATTGACTCCGTTTGTAACAGTTTCCATTCATAAAATTTAACTGTTTTCCATTGAAATCATTTTGTCAATATCTTTTTCTTCATTAAGTTCATCCGTAATCTACTTTTATTTTTCCTTGCCATTAGACCTTCGTAATGTGACTTGGTTAAAAGACTTTGTTTGACTAACTCATCATGTTTCTCTTTGACAACTAAAATTTCATAGGCTTTAACTTTTAAACTTTTTTTTATGTCAGTTTCTTTTTGAGCTAATAGTCCTAGAGTTTCATTTAACCTTCGTTCAAGTTTGACATAGTCAACTGTACGATCATTAAAGGCCTTGACTTAGACACAGCTCAGTCTGTTTATTTGAAGTGCAAATAAGCTAAATTATCCCGAATCTATTAGATCCCTAGAGTTTACTGTTTCCGCAAGAATAGATTTGCAACTAAGTTAACTCTTGAGTACCTATGTTGCATTTGATTGTATTTAAATTGCTTGTGACATCTTTTTTTTTGTCATATTGACATCAAGATTTTAATTAGATTAAATAGCAAGTGCCAACACGCTCATCATCAAATTCACATCTTTTTGTGTCATTTTCCCTTGAAAAACATTATCATTTATCACTCACAATCAGGTGCTGTCAATAGTGAATTACTATCAAAATTGTTTACCAGCTGCACATCGTATTACTATGGATTCAGATTGTCAAATATTGTATGTCTCATTGGCAACTCATTATCTCAGTATCGTATTGTACCTGTTCCAATGGCTCAGCGTCTGTGCCTGAGTCTGCATTAGGAACCTCCTGAATCTTTGCCATGTAACTGTAATGTGCTTCCAACTCTTGTTCATCAATCTCTTCATCCGTGTCTGCTAGCCAGTCAGATTGCTCTGCTTGAAGTTGAACACCTTTCTCAGCTTGTTTACACAGCAACATCTTTTCCTTGTGATACGTGGAGTCTTTAACCCGTTTTGGCTTTCTGCATTCCTTAGCATAATGACCAAATTCCTTGCAGTTAAAACACTGTATCCCAGACTGTTGCACTACTGGACCACCTACAGTTTCCCTAGCCCCAACAACATTCACTGCCCTCTGATTCCCAAACTGTCCAGTCTGATTGTCATTCTTGTACCTTGGAGTAGTATCCACATTCTTGTTTCTGGTGTTTGAGGAAGTTCTGAGGTTGTTGTTGGTAGGTTTGTAGAGTTTCTTGAAGTACTTTGCAATGAGAGCCAAATTTTTCTGCATGTCTTTATCCTTCTGAGCTTGTTCAGGATCACTGTCTTCTTCAGAAGCTGACTCAGATGGTGGTGTGATTGGTTTGGCTATCTCTTTGCCTTTGTATCTTGTAGTTGCATGAGATCTGGTTGGAAGTGAAGCTTTTGATGTTGGTGCATATGATTTGTGAGGTTTTGATGTTTGGTAATAAGGGTCTTGAAGTGTTTGAGCAGTAGCAACAAGTGCTAATGGGTTAGCATTCTTGGCCATTCTTTCAGCACGGAGTTCATTAACTTCCTTTTGGTATTGTTTCAGAATGTCAAAGAGCTTATGGTATGAAACTTCATCCAACTTGTGTTGTTGCTTCACAATTGTGACAAATCTTGACCATTCTGGTTGAAGTTGTTGAAGAAATTGAACATTGACTTGCATCGTTGCAACTGTCAAATTGTTTCTGATCATTTCATTCATCATTTTGTAGAATCTTGTGTAGTAAGACTCAATTGTTTCTCCATCGTGAGAGGTGAATTGACCAAACTCCCAAAATAAGTTTGTCTTGACATCTTGAATATTGAGTGATTCACCTTGTTGTAGCCTTTCGATGGCTTCCCACATTTCTTGAGCTGTCTGACATGCATCAACAGTTGAGTATATTTCATCTCCAATTCCAGTCAATATCAAATGAATCGCTTATTTTTCTGATTCAAAATGAGCTCTGTTCTCAGGAGTCATATTCGTAACAGTCTCGACTGTTGTTTGTTCAGGAACTGCTGGAGAATCCTCTGTTGCAGGAACAGCTGGTGTTGTGACAATCGTTGGAGTGTAAGGGCCTTTGAGAATGCACTTCCGTAAGGCATCACCATTTGGTCTTGTATCAATGTATCGTAAGAACCGTGATCGCCATTGTGCATATCGTCCTGTTGCAAGCATTGGTGGACGATCCCTTGATCCAGCTGCCATTATGTTGTTATGCATTTGACTGTCGGTTGTGGAAGTTACAATTAGAGTTGTCATGATGAATGATTAAAGAATTATGAAGTGAAAAATGATTGAAGGATCTTAAGTGTTATGAAGTGTTGATTGGATTGTGGTTTTAAATGAATTACCGTTCACGGGATTTTACAAGTCTATGATTAAACCGAGAAATAGAATTCTTTCGCGGGATTTTACTAAATCAAGAAGAAACCGTGAATGAATAATTTTTGTTGTTAAAGTTTGTTGATTAATTGTCCTTGTAGTCCGAATTAAAGTCCAAAGTCCTCGTATTTAGTCCATGAAGTTTGTTTGTCTTGATGTGATGTTTTGATTAAACGGTGATTAATATATATTCCCAAATTCGGTCAAATACCACCTGATGCGCGGATGACTTTAGTCAAAACGCAACTACTTTTCTTGATCAAAACGCAGTCACTTTTCAAAACATGGGTTTTCAATGGAAAAAACCACCTGATTCGGTCAAAAAATTTTCGAGAAATTGGGGTTTCAAAACATGGGTTTTCAATGGACAAAACGCAATGACTTTAGTCAAAACGCAACTACTTTTCTTGATCAAAACGCAGTCACTTTTCTTGATCAAAACGCAACGTCTTCTATGATCAAAACGCAATGTTCTTTGAGCAAAACGCAGTCTGTCTTGATCAAAACGCAATGTATAAAAAATTTAGGCAGAGTAACGTTTAGTCAAAACGCAATGATGGTCTTCAAAACGCAACCTGCGGAGACAAAACGCAACACAAAAAAAATATAAAATCGTAGTGACTTGAGAATCAAAACGCAACGACTTGAGAACCAAAATGCAACGTCTTCTAATCAAAACGCAACCAGTACAAATGTCACTTTCAAGTACAGTACTTGTTTGTCTCTATTCTCAAAACGCAACCAAGAACTTAGTCAAAACGCAATGACGAAAAAAACTTCAAACTAGCTCGATTTCACCCATTTATCCACGAACTAAGCTATAGAACCTTAATAAGTGATACAAGGGATTGTTCTAAACACAAAAGTACATAACTTTAGTCATTTTAGCCACGAAATGAAGATCAAACTTTGCTTTTCTTTGCTTTTTATTTCGAACCAAAACAACAAAAAAATACACGAATTTTGATTTTTAAACCACAAATCAAACACTAAACACCCGAGGCTCTGATACCAAATGTCGGTAACCCTAAATCACTTCACTTCATTATATGTTGCTCGAATACAAGTAGAAAAGAGAAGGAAAATGGAAGAAGTTTAGAGAGAGAAACAAGAGAGAGAAAGTGGTTGAATTACTTGCAAAATGGAAATGTTTACAAATGAACCAACACCATTTTCCTTGATGGAAAATGGTATATATACCCTACACAACTACATGGGGCGTGTGGGCTTTTACTTGGGCCGGGCTCGGGATTGACTTGGGCTTTAGCCCGATACACATACAATATTAGCTTACATTTACGAGCCCGTTTACCCTTCTAGCCTATTACAACGTATAATTAATTAAGTGACCGAGACCTAATATAATAAACGAACTTCCTTGTTCGACTCAATATTTTGAGGCTAACATTAGTTTTCTTTAATTCATGTAACAATAAAGTGATGGATAAATTAGGGTTCATAAAAATTTGTAAATTTATAATGTTAAACTTAATTAGAAGTGTTTAGGATTTAATTAGGGTCATATTGATGTAATTGGTTAGGGTTGGATCGCGTTTAAATAGGAATTAGGTTTGAGCAGAATTTTAGTTCATGTTGTTCGATGGGTATCTCAAGGATGGTAATGTTTTTCTTTATGAATCTTATGTTTATTGATAAGTTTAGAGAGTCTAGTTTCCAAAAAGTCCGGCCACGAAAGGTTTTGAGGTAGGGAAGTTAGTTAAATAATTTCGCAAGAAAAGTTGTCAAAGCAGTAAATTCAGGTCAGATTTGGGTCAGATTTCGGGGAGTAAAACCCCTACTTAAAGTTCAAATTGGGGTTATCCAAAAATCATGGGTCATATTTTAGGTATCTATTAACTCCAGTTCGAAGGGCTAGCAATAGAACATTTTCTAAGTTTTTTTAAGGATGTCAAACTTTTTGGTGTGCGTTCAGATCCAAATCTGAGTACTTTGTAATGATGAATTTTTATAAAATAGTTCCACTTAGTATTATTTTTTTTTTAAATCACAGTAGCTTACAATTCATTGGGGGAGCTATGGGATGTAAGAAGAACCATCAATTAGGTGTTTTAGTATTTTATTTGTGGTCATGAAGTGACTACAAATTTCTGCCAAAAACTAAAAAGTTGGAAGTTAATGGTTAAGGTTATATAGAGTATGAAAATGATTTGGGAGATGTATATAAAGGATTATAAACTTAGTGTAAGGTTTAGAGGTCCATCATATGATTGTTACATTGGGTTGGTCATTTACCCTAACCGAGTGTAACTTATGTTTAGATTGTGTGCAAGATTTTGTCAAGTAACTGAGCATCAGGTGAGTTTCATAGTCCCATTTTACTATGTTTTCTTGAGATAAAAATGATGTTAAATATGTTTTGAAATGTTTTGATTGTTGTGATTATGTGGTTTAAGTTACTCATAGACTTTTAAGTAGCTATTATATGTTATGTGCTGCATGTTGTATGATGTTACATTGGTCTTCGCCTACTTTGTGGGTAAGAGGTTTCGCCTACTTTGTAAGGGTATGAACCTGTGCGGATACGATACCAAGAGTC
>BQNB010051557.1:3917-40924 GCA_026074375.1 Tanacetum coccineum | reverse complement strand
TAGTCAGTTGTATTTATACATCTTGACTATCATCCTTTATTGGTTGCAAAGATCCATTCAGTAAAACAAAGGAACCACAGAGGCTAAATCACAAGTTTAGGGGAGGATTGTTGGGAATAAATCTTCATCAAGAGTTAATACTGCCAAGGTATAACTAACAGTACTAATGGAGTTAGTACTGCCAGTACAAACTTAGTACTGCCAGTGTTAGTTAATACTGCTAGAAGAAAAGTTAATACTGCTGATGGTTAATGCTGCTGACTTGGAGATAAGGATGCAAAGAGATAAATATGGAATGTATATCTTATATATTTTAGGAAGATACGTATATGATTATAATTGTAATTGATCCTAAAAGTTCGGTAGTTATCTTGTAAAGGACTCCTTGTGGTGTATAAAAGGAGATCCTAGGTTAAGGTTTTATATATACTTAAGAGACAGATATACATCTTAGAGAAAGAACATATAGCTTCAAGGTTGTAAACCCTAGTACTAAGCAAGAGTACTCGTATTATTGATCTAATAATATTGAAGCATTTTGTTACATTTTGTGTTTTATTCATTGTTCATTGTTTAGTACTGTTTCATTGATTAATACTTCTAGAGTATTGAAGTGTAGATTCCGCATACACTTTGATATACAAACAAAGTCTCTACCATTGTTATTTTGGATTCATCCAAGGTAACATACACTTTACAAGGTAAAGAATCGATCAAGGCTTGGGATCAACAAAATAAAATATATACAAAACTCAATCTTAAAACCTAATTATCTCCTCGGCAGCGACGCCAAAAACTTGATGCGTATTTTCTTTTAAATATTTTTTACCAAGTTTTAAATTTATTAAACTCGTTTTACCTTACAAACGCACTAACGGGCAGAGAACCCGATCGTGAGTTGTGTAGTTTTGGTAAATCCGAGGTCGTCCTAAGCTAAAGGGCGGTTACAAATCTGAGTTTAAATTGGTTGTCACGTTTAAAAGCTGTTTAGAATAATTGATTTGTAAGAGAATGAAAACTTTAAAGAAATGAACTAAGTATGATTGAAGAGAAGGAGATGCGGTCTTAATTACTTCTTAATTAACTTGATGATTCACTTTATTCTATTATATAGAAAGTAGGGATTGAATGGTCATCTAATCCTCACTTATCTCGTGAATCCCCGCCATACTGGTCATAATAACCAGGATTTTGTTCCACTGGTCATGGTAAGCGAGCATCATATTTGCCATTCTTATGGTCAAAGTAATATAACCAAACAGATAACCATAATTAACAAGAAATAAATAAGTCATAATGATAATTAATAAGATAAGATTACCCGAAAATTGTATTCATACAATCAATATCATCGTCAATTAATGAAAGTAATGAAAACATGATAATCGAACCATACTCATATGATGATGATCGGGACCGGATTCTTCCTTCTTGAAGGGTTGGAGAGTGTTGAAAAACAACTTAAGGAGATGTCCCAATCGTCCCCTCATAGGGGAGGGAGAAAGAGGCTTTTTAAGGCTGATTTCGGCCCCTATTTATAGGTTTTTGAGGGTTTATAGCATAACTGATTCGTGAGGTTACGCCGTAACCTTGCTGATGTAGACATTCCAAAATATAGGCAAAATGTACTTTATGGCGTAATCTATTTGTGAGGTTACGCTGTAACCATGACATGGAAAGTTTATGGCGTAATCTATTTGTTTGGTTACGCCGTAACCATGACGTGGAAAGTTTACGGCGTAACCTATTTGTAAGGTTACAGCGTAAACTCTTCAGCACAATTGTAGTAATTGCAATCTTATGGCTCGTCAGTTGTGATCCGGCTCTAACCTAAAACATAAAAGTTGTAGATATTACTTTCTGATTTTCATGGCCGCTTGAATCAACTTCAAAGGAATTAGTATGAAGAAGTTATGGTTAAAATACTAGAGCATATTTCCTGAAGTATCATAGGATCATTTCTTCTTTGGCTTCGTTTCCTTTCATAGTAACTCCAAATCATAAACGGATAGCTTCTTATATATTATTCTTTTGTAGAAGTATTCATTTATCACGTCTTTTTGCTCCAATGCCTTGTTTAGTGTCTACTTCTTGCGTTTCTAGCTACTTACTTTCATTTTACCTGAAAACAACAGAATAACAGTAAATGTATCAAATTCATATGTTTCTAGGATAATTGCAAGTATTTTTAGGGGAAAATTGACACTAAAAAGTATCAAATATTTGATGTTATCATTTAGTAAGGAACAAAGTTTGATCAATAGAACCTTTGGATACCAGGAAGATAAAGAGTTCACCGTACCATGCCTTTGGAGCTTGCTTGAGTCCATATAAAGCCTTCTTGAGAGGATAGACTTTGTCAGGATGATGTGGATCTACGAATCCATCTGGCTGGTTTACGTACACTTCTTCCTTCAAAGGACCGTTAAGAAAAGTTGTCTTTACGTCCATCTGATAGATAGGAAATGACTTGTGTGCAGCATACGCAACGAATAACCGGACAGCTTCTAATCGAGTGACTGGAGCAAATGACTCTTCGAAGTTGATTCCTTCCTGCTGGTTGTATCCCTTAGCTACAAGATGAGCTTTGTTGCGAATTAAAGTATTATCCTCATCACGTTTGTTTTTCCAGATCCACGTCATGTTAATGACATTTTTGCAGAGTGGTCTGTCAACTAATTCCCATACATCTAATCGATCAAACTGGTGAAGTTCTTCCTGCATCGGTTCAATCCATGCAGAATCAGACATGGCTTCTTTGAAGTTCTTCGATTTAGTTCGACTCACGGTGAGTGTGAACATACATATCTCACCATCTGTTTCTAGTTGACGTCTTGTTCTAATTGATTAAGAAGGATTTCAAATGACTTGTTCTAATGGATGATCTTTTGTCCAAAGATGTTCAGAAGGATGTCGTTGATAGAATGTATACATGTTTGATGAGTCAACATAACAAGACGATGTCTCCCCTCATTTTTGTACCGGTGTACTAAAGATGTTGATAAATTCGTCTTCTTCAACTTGTGCATTTTCTTTATTAGTTTATGCTTGATTAATGTTCTTAGTAGCAGTGATAGTTGGTGCTTGAGTTGGTGCTTAACTTGTAGTTTCAGGTGTTGTTTGAATGTTCAATGGAGGTATATTTGCAGCAATGGTTGTTGAAGTAGATGTAGTTGTGTTGTGTTGTTGACGTTGATCAGGTGTATCAGCATCAGTTACATCGGAAGACTTTGACACAACTGGAGTAGTTCCACTGAGTAATTCATCGAACATCAGACTAAATAGAAAATCCAGCTCATTTGATGTTGTTACTGTCTCAGCTGCTTGTTGAGCATTTTGTTGACTTTGGGGACCAGGACTTAAACTGTCTTGTTCAAGTTCTATTGTCGAACATTATGGAACGAGGTCAGAACTGAAATGATCTGATGCCATTTGAGGCAATTCATCAAAGTTAACATGAATGGTTTCGATTATCACTCTTGTTCTCTTGTTATATACCTGATAAGCTCTTGACTGAGTAGAATACCCTACAAAAATACATGCATCACCTTTTTCTTTCATTTTGTCAAGATTCTCACCATCTCTAACGATGTAACATAAACTAGCCACGCGCGCGAGCAGCGAGCGCTGAATTTTACAGAACGGTTTTCAGCATTGATGATGTGATAAAGGTGTTTTCTCATAAGTCAAGGAATTACGGAGTGAATCGGTTTTGAGTAAAAACATGCCTGTGGCAATTGCTTCAGCCCAAACACACACACAGAACTTTATCGGCGCTTAGCATTGTTCGAGCAGCCTCAACAAGAGTATGGTTCCATCTTTCGACAACGCCATTTTGTTCAGGTGTTCGAGCAGTTGACGTTTGGTGTTCAATCCCTTCTTGAGCAAAGTATGCATGAAGAGTTTTATTTAAGAATTTCGTGCCTTTGTCAGTTTGAACTGTTCTAACTTGAGCATGAAGTCCTCTTTGAGCAAGTTTGAGGAAATCAATGAAAACTTCTGGTGTTTCATCTTTGGATCATAAGAAGTGAGTCTAAGTATATCGTGAATAATCATCAACAATTACCAACACATATTTCTTACCATTAAAGCTTTCTACCCTCATGGGACCACATAAATCCAGGTGTAGAATTTGTAACCGTCTCTTTGAGCTTGGGGTAGTTTTAGTCTTGAAAGACTTACGTTTTGCTTTCCCCAACTCACAAGAAGAACAAAGATGATCTTTGACGAATTTCAATTTGGGAAGGCCAGTCACAATATCATTCTTCAAAAGCAAGTTGATGGTGTCGAAGTTTAGATGTGAGAGACGACGATGACATAACCATGCTTGAGACGATGAAGCTTAGCCATTAATCAAATTGGATTGGGAGTAGATGTGTCTTGAAGAGTGATGGAATAAAGATCTGCGCCACGAGAACCTGTGAGTAGATCATTTCCTTTCAAATCACGGATGTAACATGTAGACTTTTGAAAAGCAACTTCCAAATTCGCATCACGAAATTGACCAACAGAGAATAAATTATGATTCAGCCCTTCGACGTAATTTCCCTTGAACCAGGTCTCCATAACCAAGAATCGGTGCAATTTGATCATTTCTAAACTTCACCGTACCTAGAAATTTCTCCACAAAATTACTTAGAAGCTTTAGATTTCCCGTCATGTGCTTTGAGCACCCAGAGTTGACGATGAATAAAAGTATCTCTACGAGCTGCAAAAGAATTAGAAGACGATGGAGTATTTGATACAATGGATTTCCTAATAGTCATAGGTTCTGAAATATTACTAATTCTAGATTTAGTTCCTAAATGCATACTAACATTTGGTTCAACATTCACTGTTCTAGACTTAGGTTTCCATTTATATCCTGGTGGTGTGATCTTAGAGTACCACCATTTACATGTCATACTAATCTGCTCATATTGCTTCCTAATTGTGCTTCTAGGTTTCTGGTTAGTGGATTCTGCAGCAACTGTTCTCTTAAGGGCTATTGCAACAGATTGGTTCATAGTTCGTTTGGGTTCTCTAGTACTAATAGGCACAACCATAGGCATTTTAGCCCTAGAATTCATGTCATTAATATAATGAAGAACACACATATCATGATTGTCATTCAATACATATTTTCCACAAGTAACACAAACAAAATTTACGTTCGAGGTCTTAGCATTCAAACTGTCATTACACGTAGTTATAGACGTTTTATTATTAGAAAACATAAAATTCCTACGGTGGTCTTCTACTTGTTGTTTGTTCCCTTGACTATTGTTATGCATGACTTTATCTTCTAATCGATTGCTCTTAAGCTGTGGTCTACTAACACTAGTAGTAGAAATTACTCCTCTAGAGAAAGACGCACGTTTGTTAGTTCTCCTAATGTCTTGAGGCAACTGTGTTGTTCTTGTTTGATTAGGCTTTGTGTGCACTTTATACATTTCGGGTGCAACTACATTTGTGTTCTTTAAAATTGACTTCACATTCTGAGGCAAAATATGTGCATTGACTGGTTTTGAAAAATCATTAGACACATTATTTATAGTTACCGACTTTGACTTTGAAAAATCTTTCTTTGCAAGAGAATCTGAGAAAGTAGCCGATTTACCTAAAACTGATTGTCTTTTACTTTTAAAAGCATTCGGTTGTTGAATAACCAATGGTTTTTCAAACTTAGTTTCCATAGATTTTCCCTTCATTTTTTCAATGAGTTTCTTTAACTCACTTATTGCAATGCCTTTGTCATGTAATTGAGCTTTCAAGTCTTGGATTTTAAAATATTTGACATTTAATTCTCGAAATGAATTTGATTTTTTTTGTTTCTAAGCTTTGTCATTTTTAATCTGTTCTTGACATTGTTGTAAAGCAAGTTCAAAATTAATAGCATGTTGCTAAAGTGCTTCAAAAATTTTTGACGTTGTGTTTCTTTTTGAAATCTCATTTTTAAGACTTTAACATTTTTCTAAAGCTTCCAAATAATCACATTGCATATTAGTCACTTCATCAAGTTTAGTGTACACACCAAGTATTACATTCATGTGACGAGCATAGTGATATTCCCTAGAAAGTCGGTCGATTTCAATCAAAAACTGTGTTTTTTGAGTTTCTAGTTGAGATTTGAGAGAGTCTACTTCATGTTCAAGAGAATTAAAGTATCGCAAATCAGCAACCATTTCCTCTTTCAAACACAAGTGAAAATTTTTTAAATCAGCATTGATTTTTTAAATTTGTGAATTTTTTTTCCTTCGATTGTATTTTGAATGAATGGGTCTATATGACCAAAATATGTCCTTTTTGCGATTGTTTGTTTGCAACATTCCACTTCATCAAAAATCATGTCAACACTACTTTTAATTTTGAAAAGTTCTTTAGAGCTTTTACACTTTTGATCCCACAGAATGGATTCATCCATCCATTTTCTAACAAAGTTGTTTGTTTATTAAAGGAATCTTTTGAATTTTCATTCTTGACAGGCGTACGACTCATTTTTGACCTTTCTGAAAAATATCTCTGTTCAGGCGACTTTTCGCGTTGTGAAACGAACAAATCATAAATATTATTCAAGTTTTTATAATCAAAAGCTTTGATTAAATCACTTAATTTTGATCGACTTTCATGGGCATGACGAATCATTTCGTCAGATTCAGGAGCTAACATTAAAGCAATATTATCATTATAGCAACCTATATCATACAGACGAGGATTCACACTTTGAGCTTTCTTGAGGAACTCATGTTTAACAAAACTCGTTTTACAATTATGATTAAGCATATTCATTGTTTGAACTGATTGACTGATTTTATATACAATATCTTCCAAAACCTTGACTTTGTTTTCTAAAGCAATGACCTTTTCAATTTCTTTGTCTTCATGAATTTTGTAAAACTTATTCTGAGCCTCTTTTTCTTGTGACATTATGGAGATGATTTCTTGATGTGCAACAAGCTACTTTTTCATTTTTGAAATCATTTATCTTTTAAGTATGTTCATTAAGTGACTTTTGAGATTCCATTTTGTATGACACTAATTCTCCTTTAGCTTTTCCACAATCAATTTCCATCTTGACGCATAATTTACATCATGAAACCTATCAAGTTTAGCTTGGAACTTCTTAAGGTCTTTGAACATCAATTGATTAGTCTTTTTCAGCTCATTGTTTGCTTTTTTGAAATGGTTATTTGATGATTCTAAACTTTTATTTTTGGTTTTGAAATCCTCAATTTCACCTTTCAATTTATTAATTAAAGTCTTGTTTGATGATTCCAAAAATTTATTACGGTTTTTGCTGTCATCAATTTCACATTTTAGTTTCTCAATTAAACATGCAATAAAATCACGTTCTTTGGCAAGATCATCATCATCCTGGTTAACCGTTCCTCCATTAGTACTCATATCCAATGAATCAATAGTGATGTTAGTATCACCTTGTTCCTCCAGATATGTGTCACTAACAAATTCAGGTTGCTCAGGATGTTCTTTGTCATTGGCAAACACATTATAGTTATCATTATCATTTTGTACCTTTTGCAACGGCTCAGTATCAAAGATGGGTCCAGAATTGTCAGCAGCATCTGGAGTAACCTCTTGAATCTTTGCCATGTGCAGATAATGTGCTTCCAATTCCTGATCATTAGGTTCATCATCAGTGTCATCCCTCCAATCAACTTGTTAAGTACTCAACTAGATTCCAGCTTCCTCTTGCTTACACAATAGCATCTTCTCCTTATGATAAGCTGTATCCTTTGCCCATTTCGGTTTCTGACATTCCCTTGCTACATGCCCATATTCCTTGCAATTATAACACTGAATCTGAGACTACTGCACCACCTGTGTACCTACATTCTCCCTAGCCCCAACAACATTAAGTACTCTCTGTTTATCATACCCAGTTCCTCTGTTGATTCTTGGAGTATTATCCTCATGTGCTCTACTAGTGTTTGATGAAGTTCTGAGGTTGTTGTTGGTAGGTTTGTAGATTTTCTTGAATGATAGAGAAATTAAAGCCATGAGTTTATCAATATCCTTCGCCTTTGACAATGCATCATCTTTAGTAACCATGCCAGGTTCTTGATCATAAATGGGTGGAGGAGAGTTAACAATTAATTTTCCTTTGTTTCTGGTAGCAGCTTGTTGTGATCTGGTTGAGGAATTTTGATTGTAGTGATTAGGATTGTTTTAAGGATGATAAATTGGTTGTTGTTGAGCAACAAGTGCAAGTGGATTAGCATTACATGCTAGTCTTTCAGCTCTTATCTCATTGACTACGTTCTGTTGTTGCTTCAGGATGTCATAAAGTTTGTGGTAGGAAATAGCCTTCAATTCTTGACTCTGCTTAACAAGCGTCATAAACCTTTGTCATTCTGGTTGTAATTAAAGTAAGAACTGAACATTCACTTGATGATTGGTAACATCACACTAATTTCTGACAAGCTCATTTATCATCTTGTAAAACCTTGAGTAATACAATTCAAGTGATTCACCATCCCGTGATGTGAATTTTCCAAACTCCCAATATAAATTGGTTTTAAGATCTTGAACATTGATTGATTCACCCTGTTTCAACCTTTCAATTGCTTTCGGCATCTCACATGCATTTGGACAAGCATCAACTATGGAGTAGATATCATTATCTATCCCTGTGAGAATTATCGAAACAACTCAGCTTCATTATCCAATTGGTTTCTTATGTCTTGTGAAACATTCTTATAGTTCTCCATGTATCCTTCTATAGTGGTTTCTAAACTACCTTCTATAACTGGAACAGTCTTCTTAGTCCATTTGAATTTGTAAGGTGGATTCTGGAGAAAATAGTGGATGAGTCCATTGTTAGGTTTAGTGTCGATGTATCTCATGATTCTGGATTTCCACTGAACGTAATTACCAGGTGCTAACATTGGTGGATGGTCTTTACCACTTGCTTCCATGATGGCATTGTGAAGAGCATTTGATGTTTGAGTTTGAAAATTGGTATTGGTATTTGACATTTTGATGTTGTGAATGGATATCAGATCTTAAGTTTTATGAAGTGATTGAGATTGTGGTTTATTGTAGAATTCTAGTTCACGGGATTTTACAATTCTTGATCAAACCGAGAAAAGAAATGAGACTTTCGCGGGATTTTACTCATCAAAGAAGAAACCGTGAAACCAAAGAATTGAAATTGAAGAACCGAATTGTAGAACCAAAATTGAGGAATCGAATTTGAATTTCGATGTAATATTTCGCTCAGCGTACTTGTTTCGCGTAGAATATGTAATGTCTTATTTCGCTCGAATTATGACAAAAACATATTTCGCTTGGTTCTTGAAATTTTAGCAGAGTTTTGTTTTGAATAATGACATAAATCGGTTGAATTAAATCACCTGAATTACATAAATCGCATGTTACACATTTCGCGTAGAACATGTTTCGCTTAGATACATATTTCGCTCGGAATAAGTAAATTTTAACAGAGTTTAGTTTCAGATTATGTAATATTTCGCTTGAAACATGTCAACCTGCTCAAAACATATTTCGCTCACAACTTGTTTCGCTCGGACACATATTTCGCCTCCTGCATAGAACATGTTTCGCCTGCTTCAAACAAGAATTTAAGCCTAGATTTTTCGTAAAGAAAACGATGTTTTGATGATACAATAAGCTTCATATAAGTTTGTAAGCAATGAAAGTACACCTTGATGATCCAAAATAACAACAAAACTCTTGTTTTTGAAAAAAATTATTGCATTTTTTTTTTCAAAAAATTTTAAACAAAATACTAAACCAAATAAGCTATTTCTGATTCTTTAATAAGCTGTTTTAAGCAACTAATAAGTTATAAAGCTAAGACTTAAACAAGCTTAAGAATTAATTTATATCAAAAACCACGAATCAAAAACTTATAAAACCCCTTGACGATTGATACCACTTGTTATCCCAAATATCTAATACGATCCAAACACAATAATAAGCTAACCAACACCCATAATAAGCACACGAAATAAGTAAAAAAGAAAAGTAGAAAGGAAAGTAAAGAATATTAGATTAGGAAGGAGAGAGTTTGGTGAGTTACACACATATACAATGAAGCAAATGTAACCAACACCCTCTTCATGTGTAGAGAGGGTCATATTTATACCCTAACCCTTCATCTAGACGTATGGGCTTCTTTCTTGGGCCGGGCTTGGCTTGTCTTGGGCTTTGAGCCCGAAACACAGACAATATTAGCTTAAAGTCCAAGCCCGTTAATCCCGACTAGCCTATTACTTAACAAGACTAATTATGACTAAGACGACCAATAACATTCTTGTTTGACATATATAAAAATAAGGCTAACAAGGTTATCTCTATTAATACTTTCACACAATTACGAGCAACGAAAATAACCAAATAAAGATATCTTATAATTTAGATAAGTTCTATTTCCACCTACTAGTTTCCTTTACTTTTATTCCTACTCAAAGAGATCCTACAAGAGATTAGAATGGACGTTTAGGTGATGCAGAGATAATAAAGTGGAGAAAAAATATATAATAAATTTGTGTAATAGGAAGGAAATGTAGGAATATAATGTAGGATGAAATAGCAAAGCTCTAATAATTTTATATTCTAAATACTCACATAATTCGAACAACGAAAATGCAACAAAAACAAAAAACTAAAGATATATATTGTCGCAACAAATAATCGTAATCTAAATGAGATTTCTTTTCGATGATTGTCTAAACCTATAACAGCGAGAAAAGCTGCGGTTGAACGATGGAGACGTCGATTTGAGTAACATTTCTTTATTTAATTATGAGTTTGATAGGTGGAACGCCGATTTCAGTAGATATTTTTCTTTATTTTAAATATTTGAATCCAAAGCCGTTTACGACACCATCTAACTAGTTTTGAAGAGTTAGCAAAAAGAGTGAACAGGATGAATCGTATTTCTTATAAAAATTATACTCATAGAACAAGAAACATTATATCTTTATTAATACAGAATCTATTCCAAAAACAAATAGTATGCGCAAGTTTTTACTCGACTATGGAAAGAAAGTATATGCATCCATGACTTTCTTATGTGCGAAGATTGAATTTAGCTTTCGACCCTGACGACAAGCTTTAAATAGAAGATCGAGGTTTAAGGCTGTCAACTACTTTCATCCATAATCTTTTTGAAAATCTAAGACCTCTTTATTAATTACAAGGTCGTATTTATGCTCTCAAATGCCAGCTTCTACAAAATGGATATTCTGTAGGCTGAAACGAAGCCTTTAAAGGTGTCAATTCCACAAGAACACCTACTCTTACCTCTTGATTCTATTGCCACTCCCACTCGTTCTTGTTCATTTACGAACATACCTTGTTCTGTAGTTGAACTTGAGCGTAACAAAGTTATAAATCCCTGATAAAAATTTATTTGATATGTACCAAAAATAGTCAACGAGAAGTCAATAAAGAAAGTCAAACGGGTCTCATAAAAAAAGTTTAACACCTTTTCATTGTACTTGTATAAATACCCAAACTACTTGTTCATTTCAGTTAGCTAATTCATTTGTAACAATTTCCCTTCCATCTTGTAAACTACAATTCATCTAACAATATAACAAATCTCTTCTTTCTATTTTGAATTCCTATTCTTTGTTCTTGGATTCCTGATAGTTAGATAGATGACGTGGAGGTTGTGAAGACTTCACAAGAAGCTTTACAATCCCCTAAGCAGAGTACTTAACCGTTGTAGTGTAGTAAGGCAAGACTCGGGGTTGTTATCGTTCTCTAGGGGAATAGGTTGGGAAGGCTCGAACACGGTCTAACAAAATTCTAAAGGGTTGAGAGAAGATTCTTTTTGTGTTTTTATGTTTTTAAGAAAGCAAGTAAATATCATGGTTTTGAGAGGTTGGTTTCTTTTAGCTAATTAAACTAAATATAATCTAAACCACTGGTGATAACTTTATGATAAAAAGATGTATTCACCTAATCATGCATTACTCTTTATATTGCTTCTCCTAGATCTGTTGCTTTATCACACTTGTGATGATCTGTGTAAGTATTTCCTATAAGTCATGAACGAATTACACGAACCCGCCGTCTATTTAATATTCCGTTAAGGCAACACACAAGTAAGGTAGTATGAAGACTATTACAAGGCCGCTAAAAGTATATTAAATGCATGTGAAATATCTTAATAGTGATCAACCATATTAGGGGTAAGGTGGTATGAAGACTGTTACCGATGATATCATTTCTACACACTCGCGTTTCCCTAGACGTCTATGCCAATTTAATATCTTATGGCTAGTTTTCTAGAGCCTAACGCGCACATCCATCAACAAGAAGCAACATTAAAAGGATCTACAACCTAAGTTTCATTCAATCATAAGTAAATACAAAGGAGGGTTTAGCCTGACATGTTATAAAGAAAGCAAGAACATAAATCAATCAAACAACACATAGACATATTGAATGATTAATGATAAATAATCTTACTTGATTAAAGCATGGATTGAAGGTAGTTACAATAGAGTTTTGAGGCCCTAAAAACGACTTAAAAGTCTGCTAGAATGACTAGGGTTCGTCTCCCAAAAGTTATACAAAGTTACACATTTAAAACCCTAAAATCGGTTTTGTATATATAGTAAAATCGGTGCGACGGCGTTGCTTTGAAGTCGTGATGCCGTCGCCACGTAGATGATTCTAGATCCTCTTTAAATTGGCCACGTCTTGACGCCGTTGCTGGACCCTTGACAACGTCACGATGAAGATCCTGACGTCGTCGCTTTATGATGGCGACGCCGTCTTCACGCGCTGTATGCACAATTCTTCATGATTTTTGGTGTAGAGTCGTAATCTTGTCCGTTTCTTTTCCAAATGAGCCCAAGTCATGTGTATTTCCTCCAAATGTCATCCAAGTGCTAAAGAAAACAAACGATTAAGCACATAATCTGGGCATATTTGCATGATTTAGGGGGTTAAATGGCCCCGAAAAAGTGTATAAAATGACACATCATCAATAGACCTTCTTCGTTCTTAAATGAACCTGAAAGATCATATCAACTGGTATCAGAGCTACTTTACTGAACGGTAAAAAATTAGGGTTCTTGAGTTCCCATTTCTGTTAGGGTTCATAAATTGGGGGTTTTGCCTAATTTTCATCAATATGCAATCGAGAATGGAATCTACGACAAATAGTATTTTCATCGATGAAGAGACGATGCAATTCATAAAGGAAACTCTCAAAATTGAAATGAGAAAAATGTTTGATAATCTTAGGAAGGAGATTTCAAGTTCGAGTAACGGGGTTTCTTTCAACCAAGGTAATGGTCAATATATTCAATCTTCTTGTAATGGCTTTAAGAATTCAAGTTTTAGTTTGAATCGTGATGATGATTCGGACGATTTTGTGGTATTTTATCAAGTAAAAGATGATTTTGCACATAAAGTGTTTGATGAAATGCCAATATAGAAAAATTTCAAACAAGAAGGTGTTAAAGAAGCAAGTGATACAAACGACAACAATGAAACTGCCAAAGAATTCATTTACGAGGAAAATGGATTAGTTGATGATGTTACGGTTGAAACTGTTAAAGAATCATTTGAGGTTGAAAATAGATTAGTTGATGATGTTGTAAAAGAGAGATCATCTACACGTTTATTAACTAAGGGTGATCTATTTGTGGTTAATCGTAAAGTAGGGTTGGCGGATAATAGTTTTGAGATAGGTATACTGACTAAAGGTATGGTATTTGTCAAGAATAATGAGGAGTTATGTGTTGCTAAATTTGAAGCTGTGAATAAAGGAACCTGTTAAGAAACCGATGAAGAACATTGAGCTCAAAACACCTTGGTATGAGATTTTATATAAACATATGGTTAAGAGGAAGGGAGTTCATTTTAAAAACTAAACAAGTGTTTGATTCAGGGGGTATACAAGTTGTCGATATATGGAGTTTTGATGATGGAAATGTTTTTAATAAACGTGATATAAATACAATATTTAAGTTACATCTTGCATCTGCTATGAAATCGCATGTTGTGGTTGAAAATTTATGGTAATATCGAAAGAATATGAGTTTGAGGTTATTAGTAGTTTGGCTGATAATGTGGCTAACATATGTGTTATTGGAGATATCGATTTTAGGGGTGATCAGATTGATGTTGCTGCAATTATGGTTGTTGAGACGAATCAGAAAGTTGTGAGATCACATACTATTGTATTAGAAGTTACTAAGTTTGCTATGCCGAAGAAGTTTGCTAGAGAAGCAATTGAGAAATTATTGGGATTAAAGTTAGTGTTAAATACTCTAATGAAATCTATTGTTGAACCAATGTCAGTAAGAAGTGTGTGTGAAGAAGCGTTTCGAAATGTGGAGAAATCATTCGAGTGTTGATGTCCTCAGTAGGAGTTACATTCTTTGTGGCTTAATCAGATAGAATGTGGGAAAAGGGGGATACTTGAATCATTTAATCATGGTTATCTTGCATTAGATGAATTCAATCAGCTGAGGAAACAAGGTTTGTGTTTGGGTTTGGGTTTGGGTTTGGGTGATAACATGATAGCAATTGCTAAGGAGTCAACAGAAATGGAAGAGCGTGAGAAGAGCGTGTTACAAGGTTGGTTCTGGAAGTTGCTTCTGCTAATAAATATGTGGGTATATACGTGAGGTATGGTATAAGAGATAACAAATACCAATGGAGTATGGTGACAATTGTATTGGTGTGGAAGATGTTCAGATCGTGGCGAGGTTTAAATGGCATGTTCCTTGATTATATTGTAGATAAGCTAACTGATAAGGGGTTCAAAATTACCACATTTGTGGAAATGCAGGTGGGAAATTTAAATAACAAGTTATAGCATGTTATAAAGGAGGACTTAAATAGGAAACAAAGTTTTAGTGGTGTTAAAAATTCAAGATTTAGTTCATGTCTTTTGGAGAAAGTGGATCGTTCGTTGGTAAAGATTTTTAAAGAAGTTCTGAAACCGAAAACAGAGTGTTTGTTAGGTGTATCATCAACATCGGATTCTGATACATTTGGCTTTAATGTTTTAATGCATATATGTTCTGATTTGAGGTATGTTGAAGGTTGGAAATATGCTGTTAGATACGAGGTCATGGAAGGTATTAAAGAGAATGAGTTGGTTTCGGCGGAAGTTCCTGATCAGTGTACTCCTACGCAGAATATGTGGTTGATGTTTTGGGGGTACAGGTTAAGAAATGGGTATTCCGTGACTAAGTTTTGCATCAAAGATGGTGGCCTAAGCTTTGTTGATCGAGTTCATTTGTTAAGTTTTGTTGGTGGCTTGAACCTGAAGACCAGTCCTGAACCTAAACTACCTAAACTAAAGTTGTTCTACACAGTGAAGTTCAACCTGAACTTAAAGTCGAGCCTGAACTTGATGTTTAGCCTTGAACTTGAGCCTGAAGTTTAGCTTATGGTATGGTTAGGCTTGTTGAACACATGCTTATACAAGTTAAAACACATGTTGCTGGTTGAGGGTGTTTGGAATAAGAAAAAGGTTGTTGTTTTCTGGATGTTTGGTTTAAGAAAAGTAGTTCAGACTTTGTTTTGAATGCATAGAGTTGCTTGTGGTCAATCACTTTTGAAGGAGGAAGTATTGATATGTAGTAACCAATAATAGTCAACGAAAGTCAAACGAGCTCATAAACAGAGTTAACACCCTTTTCATTTCACTTGTATAAATACCCAAACTACTTGTTCATTTCAGTTAGCTAATTCATATGTAACAATTTCCCTTCTATCTTGTAAACTACAATTCATCTATCAATATAACAAATCTCTTCTTTCTATTTCGAATTCCTATTCTTTCTATTTCGATAGATCTTCTTCGTTCTTGAAGATCATATCAATTGATTTCTTAATCGTTATTAAGTTGGTTTTGCTTACAAATTATGGTTTCTACACGGAATTCTGATACATTTGTCTTTCTACAAGGCTACAAAACCACCAGAATATACAGATTTAAAGACAAAAAATTATATTAAAGAGATTGACACTAAAAAAGAGTACAAAGGAATTCCGAATTCCGTACCAACTATGATAATAGTCAAGATTATAAGTTGAAAGACAAGTTTTAGCAATTATTCAAAGTGAAGAAATAACAAACACAGCCTCTCTTGCAAACTACTATACATCGCTTTGAAAATCTTGACCTTTTCATCTATTCACCCATGCGAATGATGCAACGGAGACCTTCACCTTTAAGCATAAGATCAAACGCTTTATTGATTTCGGAAAATGGCACTTCATGTGTTATGAACTTCTCCAACTCAAGTTCCTACAACAAATCAACCAAAACTTGTTACATTTTTAATCATATGCTTCTACTTAGTATTTTGTTTTTTGTTCACAATTGTGAAGTTTATTCATTTACTTTTCGACCACAGAAGGAATATCAGATCGAGGTTTATAGTTTCCATAAAAGGTACCCTTAAGAGTTCTTTCGTTCAACAAATTTAGAGGACTTGTCTTGAAAACGGCATCTTTATGTGGAACACCCACAAGAACAGCGACACCCCAACCCTGCATATCCACAATTATTTTTTATTTTGTTAGCACTAACACCAAATATTACAAATAAGACCATAGAAGGGTTTAAAAGTAACATCATACATCATGAACACATTCAAAAGCAGAGATCATAGCATCAATATGGCCAGTACATTCTACACTCCTATCAACTCCACCGTAAGTCATTTCCGCAATCACTTCTTGTACCGGTTTCTTGTAGTCTTTTGGGTAACAAACTCAGTCACTCCAAATTTCCTTGCTGTTGAAATGAAGAGACGTATAATTAATTTTTTTTAAATGCTTTTACTTAAGAAATCTCTAGATCCAAACTTTGTTTACAACTTACCAAATTCAAATCGATTGGCATTAAGATCAACACCAATGATCCTTGAAGCACCAGAAATTCTTGCCCCTTCAGCAGCCTGTTCACAAATAACTCATTAGCATCAAGATAGATATGTATATGTCACATGTATATAGAGTAATATGAGATAACTGACAGCAAGTCCAACAGCTCCTAGTCCAAAAATAGCAACCGATGAGCCTTTTTTGGGTTTTGCAACATTTAAAGTGGCACCAAGACCTTGAAAAGCACCAAATTATTTTCATCAAGATAATTAACAAAACTGATAAATGCTACAAAATAGACAATGATTTTAATTTATATTTGTACCTGTGGAGATCCCACAACTTAGGAGACAAACTTTGTCAAGAGGAGCTTGAGGATTAATTTTGGCAAGACATCCAACATGAACAACAGTGTACTCGCTAAATGTAGAAGTTCCAACAAAATGGAAAATTGGTTTCCCGTTAATTGAAAACCGAGATTTTTGATCATGAATCATGACCCCATGGTCCGTGTTGATCCTCAAGAGTTCACACATCTTGCTCTCCTCAGACTTGCAATGAGCACATTCTTTGCACTCGCCGGTGAAAACAGGCAACACATGGTCCCCTGCCTGAAGATCAGTCACTCCTTCACCAACACTCTCCACAATCCTATTCATATAAATAAAAATATTTACATTACAATCTAAACATATGCTAATATAAACCATTTTATAAATATAAAGAACTGAACCTCTGAACATACCCTCCAGCCTCGTGTCCTAGAATTCGAGGAAACACTGGATTCTGGCCCTGAAAAGTTGGTAGTGAATAATTAATATGAAGGATTAGAAGTTCTGAAAAAGATAAATATATATGTTGAAGCTAAATATAATGATGCTAGTAGAATACATACCTTAGCTTCCCAGAAGTAAACATCAGTGTGACACAAGGAAGTGACGAGGATCTTAATACGAACTTCCATATTCTGTGGTGGCGCCACCTCAACTTCTTCAATCACGAGCGGTTTTCCAGCTTCCCAAGCCACCGTGGCTGATAATTACACAATGATCATCTTAGCACACACTGTAAGTACATAGTAACGAACAAATAACAATGAACAAGATATTTGCTTACCTTTGCATCGAATCAATTGTCCAATAGTGCTTGACATTTTGTTTCTTGTTACTTTATTGTTGTATATAATCTGAAAACAATTTGGTTTTACTTGTATCTTGAAATGAAGTAGCTAGTAATCTGAATTTTTTATTTTTTTTAGAACGGCAGCTAGTAATCTGAATTAGTGAGTATTTATAGGTTTGATGGAGGGATTAATTTATTGATTATAATTGATTTAATACACTCTTTAGTTAAGTTGTTTTTATGGAGTTGTTAATCAAATGGCTATACCAGTATTACAAAACAGGAACAAAGTTTTTGGTTTGATGGGTTCTGGAATTAATTACTTTATTGTGCAAGTGGTTTAATTTGTCAATGCTAAATTATTACGAGTATTATAGAGCTACAAGTGTGCACTTTTAGAAGTTCCCTTAAATTATTCGCTAAACAAAAGTTGGAGTTAGGGCTCCCCCAGCAAATCTATGTTTCGATTGTATAGTTCCACCCGATCGCCAAATTTTGCACCTCTAAGATTGCTTAAGTTACAGCCAATTTATTTGATTAACTTACCGATATCTCTATTTCAGTTTGGGTAACATGTAATCAAGATTTTTCATCCAGTGAATACTAACAAATTACCGGTAATGCCTTGGTTCATGTTATTCCGAATCACGTTTTTGAAACTAGTGTTGCACCTACTAAGATATTAACATGTATGTTAAAAAAGAGAACAAAGATGATGAAAAAGGGCATAAACCACATCATACACAATGAATGATTTTAATACTTTATAATTAGGATGTCATATCTAGTTAATGATCATAAGTACCGGATTTAGTATTTTGCAAAGGAAACCATTTTGGCACTTTTTTCATATACAAAGCACCAAATAATTTATGCTATACTCTGTTACATGTAAAGTGCCTTTTTTGTGTAGGACTTTAATATCTTTAAATGGGATTATCTTCATATTGTAAGCTACAAATCATCATATTACTTTAGCCATTATGATTAGGTGCAATAGCTTTCGAACTGTTAGGGGTAGTAAACAATTTTGAAAAGAAACGATCAGCCAAAACTGCGTTCGCAGCATCAGATGGATGAAAAGCGTCCCAAAATACATATTCACTGCGATTATTACACACATTTGCATTCGATAAGCACAATCCTCCAATAGTGGTGTCAACTTTGCAACATGATGTATTTGATACCCTGAAACCTGAAATATAGAAACAACAAAGTTACCATTAATTGTTTAGGAAACTTGACATTTTTGGAGAGGTTCAAGTTCACTCTAGAATTCTAAGATCTTTTAGGCTGTGTGGTCTTACCATATTTTGAAGGGTTGTCGACCATATCTAGAACATCGTTGTAAGTATCCGCAAAAGTAAGTTTTGCATTTTTGAGCTTGAAATTTAAAAGGTTCATTAACTTTTGTACTTTTGTGTTAAACTGAAGCACCCATTCATTTACTTGATGTAAACATTGGTGTGTGCTAGATTTTGCTCGTTGTGAAGGAATACATCCAAGAGGTCCAAGTCCATGAAAAACCATTTTTCGTGCCCCTAGCAAGTAAAGTCTCTTTGAACAGAAAAGAAAAAATTCTACATCAGTTTTAAGAAACCACCTATAACATATTCATCGTTCTTTCTTCTGACTTTTAACTCCTACCGTGAATTGTTCTGCTAATTTCAGATTTAAAAGACCTAGAAACTCTTCGGGTGTGTATTGTTGACCATCAAGTAGAAATGGTTGCAAGAAATTGTTGATGTAATCATTGCTACCTGTCAAAGACCCGAATCATAAACTTGTTGTCTCATCATAAACCCGAAACATAATTTTTTTTCTTCATTTCTTACCCATTCCAATGAAGTAGACAGCCTCGTTTAAAAGACTACTACCAGCTTGTTCTCCTATTTTCGCCTTGATAACCTTTGTTGTGTTCTCAAAGTAATCTATTTGATCGTCAAATGACATTCTTTGAATCTGTTTACAAAGAATTCAGTCCCAACTCCCAAGAAAAGAAACAAAAGAGAATCACAAGTACATTCTCATAAACAAAAACTAAATCTTACGAAATAGAGTCCGGTGTCATTCAAAATCCCAGCACCACCAGATGCATAGTTAACTCCTTTCAAGATTGCATCATCGTATGGATTTAAAGAAAGATAAGGCGGCGGAGATGGAATACCGAGTTTCTCAGCTGCAATGCAAGAAAAAAAACAAGTCTTTAACCTTTTTTTTTAAAAAGGACACATACTAAAACACGTCTACGATGGTAAAAAATACGAGTATATATATTTGACTTGTAACAAAGAACATGGTTACGTACATATGATATCACCAATGGTTCGACCATTAGTAAACCGGCCAGTTGGTTTTGCATCAGTGTAATCGATACCATAAAATGGAAAATCTGATCTAGCAAGAGAGTATTGCAAGTAGTTATTATTGCCAACTTCTGTTAAAGAGTCACCAAAGATGTATGTGACAAGTGTAGTGGTGTTGGAAGTGTGATCAACCGCCATTACCGTGACTGCCAACATGAAAAATGCTAGTACCAGTGGTATAGCCATGGTCAAGTTTTGTTGTTGATTTTGTTTGATATTTTGGTGGCAAGATTATATAGGAAATTCGGGGTTTTGGTGGGATTTTTTCTGAAGAGGGATTTAGAAGAAGTTGGTGGTGTTGGCCAACTGATGTTTAGTGAATGTAGTCAAAGAGTCAGTGTGGTTAGGTTTTATTATGTAGATTAACAAGCATGTTTACCCGCGCGTTGCTGCGGGACGTTAATTTTTCGCGCATAGTTGCGAGTTTAATTGTTTTTTCCTATTTTTTTTATTTTATGCGGGTTTATTTTTTTGGGCTTATGTTTAATAGTGGTTTTTTTTATATGGGCTTATGTGTTAGGCCTCATGGCGCGGGTATTTTTTGATCTAAATAAATCAGTACTTTTGTAATTTTCTTTTTTTATTTTGTGTCGAGTATTTTTTTTTATATTGTGTATTTATAAAAAAAAAAGTGGGCATATTACTGTAGCATGACGTAAAAAAACGACGTCGTATCACTTTTGTGCCGAACAATTTTTTTTTTTAATATTATTTTGTGCGGGTTTATTTTTTTGGTCTTATGTTTAATAGTGGTTTTTTTTATATAAGTCAGTACTTTTGTAATTTTCTTTTTTTTATTTTATGTCGAGTATTTTTTTTTGTATTGCGTATTTAAAAAAAAAAGTGGGCCGGCCCAAACTGGGAGCCCATTGAGCCGAACACTGTTCATATTACTGTAGCACGACGTATGTAAAAAACGACGTCGTATCACTTTTGTGCCGAACATATTTTTTTTAATATTATTTTGTGCGGGTTGTTTTTTTTTATATGAGCTTATGTGTTGGCCTCATGACGCGGGTATTTTTTTGATATGAATAAGTCAGTACTTTTGTAATTTTCTTTTTTTTATTTTGTGTCGAGTATTTTTTTTTGTATTGCGTATTTAAAAAAAAAAAAGTGGGCCGGCCCAAACTGGGAGCCCATTGGGCCGAACACTGTTCATATTACTGTAGCACGACGATTAAAAAAAAAGTGGGCCGAGCCCATTGAGCCGAACACTGTTCATATTACTGTAGCACGACGTAAAAAACGACGTCGTATTACTTTTGTAATGTGTATGTATATAATGAGAGTACGTCGCGTAATTTTTTTTTCTTATTTTTGGCCAAAGAAGGGGAGCGGGATTATAAAGTTTTTTTTTTTGGCCGATGAACAGTAACCGAGCCCAGTGGCCCGGGTAGTGTTCATTTTACTGTAGAAGCAAGGCAAAAACGACGTAGTATAATGAGAGTACGTCCCGTAATTTTTTTTTCTTATTTTTGGCCAAAGAAGGGGAGCGGGATTATAAAGTTTTTTTTTTTTTGGGCCGATGAACAGTAACCGAGCCCAGTGGCCCGGGTACTGTTCATTTTACTGTAGAAGCAAGGCTAAAACGACGTAGTAACACTTTTAAAATGTGTATTACCATAATGAGAGTACGTCCCGTAAATTTTTTTTTCTTATTTTTGGCCAAAGAAGGGGAGCGGGATTATAAAGTTTTTTTTTTCCGGGCCGATGAACAGTAACCGAGCCCAGTGGGCCGGGTACTGTTCATTTTACTGTAGAAGCTAGTCAAAAACGACGTAGTACCACTTTTAAAATGAGCAATTTTTTTTTCATATTATTTTGTGCGGGTTTATTTTTTCGGTCTCATGTTTGATAGTTTGTTTTGTTCTTATATTAAATGACAATCGCGCGTTTTTTTTTTTTTTTGCCCAGGCCGATAGAAAGCCGTAAATAGTTAAAAATGAGAGTACGTCCCGTAAATTTTTTTTTCTTATTTTTGGCCAAAGAAGGGGAGCGGGATTATAAAGGTTTTTTTTTTCCGGGCCGATGAACAGTAACCGAGCCCAGTGGGCCGGTTACTGTTCATTTCACTGTAGAAACGTGGCCAAAACGACGTAGTATAGCTTTTGTAATGTGTATTACTATAATATAATTTTGGATAGTCTGAAGGATTTCTTTCCTTCTGGTAAGAAATTAAGTTTTGGGCCAGTAAATAAGATGCAACTTGATAACATGGTAATAAGAACAAGTGTGATGCAAGACCATATGCACACCATACAAAGTGATGTGCACATCATAAAAATGCATGTGTAATGTTGTATCATATGTATTACACATGTGATTTTATACTTTACTAATTACCGTGTCTATAAAGAGTAATTGCTTCACTGAATTATTAAACAAAAACACACCCAATTATTATACTTTACTAATTACCGTGTTTATAAAGAGTAATTGCTTCACTGAATTATTAAATCAATATAAATTAGACTAAACATTGAATATAAAAAAATGTATCATTAACAATACCAACAACAGTAGTAATCTATTCACACAAAAGGCATCCCCGTATGGAAATACACATCCTCCTAAGCATATAAACAGGTAAACCCAGTTTCCCCAAATTTATCACACCCAATACCCTAACGCTAGTAATCCTAATTAATAGAATCATACATTTTTCCATCTTTACTCATCAATCATAGAATTCAACCAAATCAAATACACTCAACAACCAAAAAAAAAAAAACGATTAGATAAGAATAAAAAACAAACCAAGAAAAAGAAACCCAAATGAGAAATCACTGAATTAGTACCACCACAACTCAGAATCAACAAACCCTTTATAATTATAATTATAATAAAACCGTATTATTAAAAAGTTGCTTTGATCGGTGATGTTGAGAGAGAGAGGATCTGTTTGAGAGAGGTGTGTGTATGTATGCCTTTTGTGGAATGAGGACACGTACCCACCACCTGTCTCAAAAGGAACGGTCAACGGGTCACCGAAAACCCTGGGAGAAGAGAGAAAGAAAGGTCGGGTCAGCCTAGGTATACACACATCAACCGGGTCGGGTAAAATAGAGAAGCACCGGAGGAATTTTTTAATAATATTTTTGACAATAAAATAATCAACAATTCCCAACAATTGTATATATTTATAATATAATATAATATCTTAGTAATAAAAGTCATATTATGCATTATAACTTGTAAACTTGGGGTAGTGAGCAAGTACTAGTGTTTAGAAACACAAAATGTGCAAATTTTTTTAAAAGAGAATTAAAAATATTGCATCTTAACCACTTTGAGGTGGTTATTATCAAGCTACTTAACTGGTTAAACACGGTTTGAGCTCTCACTCAAACAACTCTTAACAGGTTAAAAAACAACAAAAGTACAACCACAAAGGTCAAAAAAGACACCTTAATAAACTTCAAGCCATTAACCAAATCATAGCTGCTACTTGTTAAATCCCCAAACAAACCACGGCAAAAGAAATTCAAATTTAGCATACATGGAAAAGCAAGTAATAATACTTTATCTTCATGTGCCCAAACATAGAATAATCGACAATAGTAAGAAATGCAGATGACAGATATGATATTCCAACAGAAAAACTTCTGCTGATCTTGCACGAGTTTATAAAATGATATAGGAGAATGGTACTACTTCCCGCCAATGTCCTTAAGAGCACAGATCTGCTCCTCCCCCATTGCAGACATCACACTCACAACGAGGTCCTTTCCCTCGGAAAATCCTTCGTTGATCTGCATCCACACAGTTGGACAGCCATATCATTAGCAGTAAATATAGAATAATGATCATTATGAACATAATAACTCGATTGCCAACCATATCATTGGCAGTAAATATAGAATAATGATCATTATAAACATAATAACTCGAATTCCAGCCATATCATTAGCAGTAAATATAGAATAATTATCATTATGAACATAATAACTCAATGTAATTCTAGACCAAAAATCTATCAGGCTGGCTTGTTTTGGCCCATACCAAGATAACTTAATCTTGAGAAGTGCTGCCAATTCTCTTTCAGCTGGCATATTGTATTTTAGACACGACGCAGCACAACCATCGAAACATATTCAAGCTTATACAATAATGATTTTCTCATGCCGCCTATGGTACTATAGGCCATAAATTGAAATAATATAATAGCGTTCAGACTTCAGATGACATTTGTCCTTTCATTTTGCTTAGATTAGAGGCCCGATTCAAACAATGCAACACACTGAGAAAGTACTTTATAACCATATAATAAAGAATAATCGAACTTTGAAAGTTAACTTCACTTCTACTTCATAATCGCTTTCTTTAAAGACAAGATGATGGTATTTCTAATTCTAGGCAAGAAAAACTTGATTTAGAAGTAGTTTCCTCATATTTATTAGAAAACCAAAGATGATTAAACTAGAAAAATGTTATTAAAGTCGATATGAAGATTGTGTGGTTAAGCAAGCAAAAAAGAGATATTATGACCAGAATGAAGTTCTAGGTCATGACATACCTGTTTAAGAAGAGCATCATCAGTTGGGAGCTTCAAGTCATCCTTAGTGTTGCCATTTTCAGTCAACAAACTCACCTGAGAGAATTTGTTTCTTAATTAGAGTCGAATAAAAACTTAAATAATACGCTACAAAATGACGAATAGAATGAAACGTACAAATCCATCCTCAGAAATATCGATTAGCTGGTAATCAGTACGGTTGACATGAGGAACCTGAAAAACAAATATCAAAAAATAAAAGTTAAGCTCTATAAGGATTATTCATGGAGAAGTAAGAACGAATACAGACAAAAAACAAATTATTCTTACATCACAATTGTGGGACGAGGGCACGATATCTTCAAGCTTTTTACCATTGAAAGTGCAATGCAACCAAAGTGAAACTTAGAATTGGAAAGCTTGCCAGTCTTGGAGGGTAGAAAATTCTTACAACCAGTTCCAATTTAATAACATCATCACAAGTCAATCTTAAACATATTTATCTACTGTATAAAAAAATGCAGCGCATGCTAGTAGCAGACTTACTTAAACATGAAAGCCGTAAAATTGAACATCCAGGACTGAATTATCAACTTAGCAAATTATTTATACCAAGAGGGTGTTTCGATTAATTTAGTTAGAAGGCTTATAAACCATTTAAAATTTTCAAACACAATAAGCCCAAAAAATAAGCTTACTGAAACATGTACTGAAAAATATCTGACTTGATAAATAAATTAATTAAAACTATTCTTATTTATTCTTTTATTTAGCTTCGCGCGTCCGTGATGCGCTCGCAATCGCGTCGCGCATCGGTCTTTCAGACCTTGAGTGCAACGGATCGCAACACGCAATTTAAAACCAAGTTTGTAACAGCTAATCTGTTTAAAATAAGCTGAATCCAATACCACCTAAGACCATCTAAGACAAAAAAGAGTATAATTCTTTCAAAAGCTTAAGACTAAGCAAATCAGACCGAAAACCGAACTGAGTCACTTTGGTTCGGTTATTGGTTCATGTTTTGCACATAACCGGGTTTTGGTTCGGTTTTGACCAGATGCTCAGGCCTATCTTATTCTAAAAGAAACAGTTAAAACAAGCAGTTCCGTCCAAACACTCCAAACTACTTATCTTCTCTAGATATAAGTAAGCACTTACATAAGCCATCCTGAACACTCAATACACAAAGTAAAAAACTCATTACTCATATCTCTAAAACAACAACCACAGCCTTAGGGGGGTGTTTGGCTTATGTTTAAAAAAACTCATTATTTTCAACCCCTAAGGTTTATGCAAACAGATCTATGTGAGTGCAAGTGAATCAGTACATGTGAACCCTAAATAACCTAACAATATCCAACCAAAACACAAAAACCCTAATTTTTAAATCAAAACAAAAATACCATAAGTTGATAACCATAATAAATATAAAAAAAAGAAGAAGAAAAGATTAATAGACCTTGCAGGCACGGCCTTTGATGACGATGTGACCACCCTTGCGGATAGTACCAGCTTGTTGAGGGTAAGTCTTTGATGCACCTGCATCTGCCTTTGACTCAAACTGATGCTCTTCGTCAGACATGCTTTCTTACTTGATTCAATTGATTTGATTTCAAGACGAAGAAGATAAAATTTGGGGTTTTTTCAAGTGAGTTTCTAGGGCCGGTTGGTTGATTTGGATGGAGATATATATTAGCGTTTCGGCTACGCATTCAATCGGACACGTGTTTTTATTCTTGGGCTTTCTTATTCCTTTTCAAAGTTTGGGTTGGTACACTTGGCTTTTGCTTATTCAAATAGAACTCAACCCAATCAATTTCTTCATGTTTTACATCATGTGGAATACCTAAGCATTTTGTTCAAAAAAAAAGCTTAAGCTTACATGTTTTTTAATCATGATAGCTCTTAATTTAATCATGATATTATTGATTGCTTTTAAAAAGTTTTAGAGACCATTGTGTCACTCATAATGTCTTGAAAGAGTTATAATATTCATTTAGAAATCGTTAAAGTGCATGAGCACATATGACAGTTTAGTGATTATGCGCGCGGAAGGCTTATGATGCAACATTTATAGTCTACGCCTACTAATGCAACATAGTTTTCTATAACCAAAGCTCTAATACCAATCTGTCACACCCTCAAAATATCGCAACGAAAAGGTAACCGGTGACGCGTGACTTCATAGCACAAAGACACAAGTCATAAAGAACAACCTGTGTATGAGTCGTTTAAAAGATCATTTGATATATTTGAAACAACAGAGTTTTCAACCAAGTACAATACGAAATTTCAATACAAAATGATAAGTAGTTTGAAATACATCCAAATGATCATAATTATGAAGGAAAAGACTTAATATATTGCGAATCCACTGGCTTTCTAGCATGGATTTTCACGAACCTGAGAAATGCATGCTTAAAACGTCAAAAATAATGTTTATGAGTTCATAGGTTTAAGTAAATATAAGTTTGAACCACAAGATTTCAAGTGTATGAGTGTTATAACACATACAATATCACTAATGACGTACCCTCCTCTCCGGTTCGAAGGCCTCCCCTTCGAAGCCCGAATGAGATCTTCTCCTAATTCAACCAATAACCTTCAAATAGTTTCGAGTGGCGTAAAACCATCTTCGGGATGGTTACCAGTATGGGAATCCGCCACGCGAAGCCCTACTCCTTCCGAGGTGGGCTTCGACGAAAACTAGAGAAAAGGTCAGACAGTCAAAACCACGTTCTCTTCTACGTCAAGGTCTTCCCGCCAAAATAGAGATCATGGTACACAACCTCAAGAATCACCCCTTAAATCGTGGGACACCCCCACGATCACCGGTCTTTGTGCTAAGCCTCGTCTCATCTCATTTCTACAGCTATAAATAGATGGTAAGGGCTCCAGGTATGACTAGAACTTTTCACACACTTACTTACGTGATTATACTTTATCAAATACAAAGCACATATTACTCTCAGGCGGAGGTGATTGCTAGGGACGCCCCCTGTCTGTTCACTTGAGTAGTGTTTTCATTATGGTGTTGACTAGGTTATTCATGGCTTGGCAACTCAATCATTCACTCAATAGAACTCTTCGCGATCTTATTGAAGCAAGCCTGATCCGTGCCCATTTTCGTCTCAATCAGTGGCGCCATCATGGGACCACCAACAATTAGTCCCGTTCAATACCAAGCCTATAAACTGTCTAATAAACTCACCTTCTTTTCCGACATGGACAAGCGGCTGGAAGAGGGAGAGAAAATTACTCACCACCCACCGGGGGTTTCTCGGCAATAACCATAACTAACACCATGTTTGCCGCCACCCACTCCTTAAAAACACGCCTATGCTTATCGTGCTTCTCACCTCAGCTAATCTCAATCTTGTTATTAGACCGATTTCGTCAATGCAAATTCAGAAGCCGTGAGTCTCTTTAAGAGACGGGTAGGCAGATGCGTAATAATGTCCTCCGAACTGAACTAGAGTACTTCAGCGAAGATTACGATGAAGAACGAGAGATGGAGCCAAGACCCGAGCCTACTAGAGCTGCCACTCCACCTCTTCGAGTAGGATCTCCCAGGCCCCGTAGAGGGGGGGAAAGAACAATGGGGTTCGAAGGAAATCAGAGTAGATGGGAAAGCAGGGTCGAAAGGAATATTGAATGGGGGGAAGGCCTTTTAGAAGAAAGCAACCCAGAGAAATGGAGTCCAAGTGTGACCTCCTTCCACTTTTAGCATGACCATTTCGGGGAGAGGACGGAGATAATGGGCAACCTTTGCAATCTTCCCTGACTTCCGCTTACAGAGGTCAGGCACTTCCAAACAACATAAGAGGGAATCTCCCTTCTAACGGTACGTTCCTCTCACACCATGCTCAACCTTTCATACCTGCTAGCTTGAGTATACCTAATGGGTCCATGCCTATTTAGGTTTACCCTTATCAACAACCTATGAGTTTTGTTAACGAGCAACATTTAAGCTTCCTCACACAAACTCCACCGGGAAACCTCCCTATGGGGGGAATTCCTACCCATCTCCCACAGGACGGGCACACACCACAAACCTTCGCAAATAGTAATATGCCTTCCCATAATGGTTTCATGTACCCCGCAAATATGCCTATAAATAGTTATCCTTTTTATACACAGCCTATGTACACAATGCCGAACATTCCTGTGTATACCAACATAAACTTGACAGACACTGTCTTGAACCCTGTAGGTTCGGTAGCACCTTTTGTGCGTTGGATAGAGGATTATCCTCTCATAGACGGACTGGAAATGCCTTCCCATATCGGTTCTTATAATGGGAAAAGAGACCTAGATAACTTCCTGCACCTTTTCAAAGGAGCTATACAAATGCAAAAATGGTTAATGCCGGTAGCCTGCCATATGTTCACATATACCCTCAAAGACTCCGCCAGAATATGGTGGAACAGTTAGAAAGCAGGTAGTATCTCGATTAGAGATCTCAAGCAAAATTTCGATAGCATTCATTTTAGCCAACAGAGAAGTTCACGTAGACAGCAATCTAGCTGTCCACAACATCAAATAAAGAGAAGGCGAAAGCACTCGAGCCTTCATCACCAGATACACAGATGATACCATGCAAATCCTGGGTTTACATGAAGAACAACGAATCTCTGGTTTCGTTCATGGTTTGAGAACACGAAGTTTGGCCGAACATCTCTCCACAAACCTTCCATCCACTTTCAATGGGTCTATGGAGGACGGACTAACACCTGGGTTGAAGCGAGTGGGGTGGCCACTAACGGCGTTTCGAACAACTAAAGGGACGATTTTGAGAGATCAACGAAATTCTCTCTGGGTAATAGCATTGGTCAAAAGGATAGAGGACGATTCTCCCCTTATAAGGGACAAAATCACAAACTACTATCTAACCTGGTCAAAAGTCCTAGAGAGATCCTCGCTACAGAAAAAGTAGCTAAGACCTTCGAACAACCTCCACGGTTGCCTAAAGCACACTGGTCCAAGGACAAGACAAGATATTGCCACTTCCATGCATAAGATATTGCCACAAGACTATGGACATGAAACAAACCAATGTCAGGAGCTAAAACACCAAATAGTAGAAGCAGTCAAATCAGGGCAGCTCGCTCACCTAGTAAAAGGGGTAAAAGAGAAAAAAGAAAAGACCACTGGTACTCATTTAGAAGAAAGAAAAGAAGCAAACACTCAACAAAGTTTATGTTCTTATGATAAGCGGAAAAAACCGCAATGTGAAAAAGAGGCCTGCGAACCACGGCGGAGATTAGGGAAATCAGTTCCAACCCCTTCCGAATGTAGGATCATCAAGATCCTGGTCTAATCAAGGTGTAACTTATCAAAAGGCAAGTATAACATGGCCTATGAGATGGAGAAGTTTCGTGTGATTAGTCTATATAAGAACATTACTTCTTGAGCTGTGATGAATCACATCAATCAGATCCCTTTGAGTGGACTCAAATACTCCTCTTGTTGGTTTCTTAGGAGAACAATCATGGCCTTTGGGAGAAATACCCTTGGAGGTTACGATTGGAGAGGGCCCCATCACGGTAATGAAAACACTCACATTCGTAATCGTAAAATCAGATTCACCACATAATTTACTACTTGGAAGAACCGCTATGCAACAAATAAGGATCGTGGTGTCCACAGTCTATGGAGCTATAAAATTTCACACGCCCAGGGGTATTGGTACCATTTTCTCAGAATATAACTCACAGAAACCAAAAGAAGAAGAGGACGGCCCAACCAATAAACATCAAGGCAATGAGAAAAACGTCCTTAGTTGCATAGATACAGAAGAAAGGATGGTGATAAACGACAAGTACCCGGAACAAAAGATTGCGATAGGAAGGCAACTACCAACAAGAACAAAAATAAGGCTACGCGATCTGTTAAAGAGATACATAAATGTCTTTGCATGGACCTCGGCCTACATAACGGGAGTACCAAGAGTATTAATGATCGGAGGGGAAACTTTTAATACCGAACATCGGATAAACATGTTTAACCATGTAGAGCCAGTAAAGCAAAAGAAGAGAAGCCTAGCCCCAGAAAAGAACGAAGCGATCCATAGCCAGGTAGAAGAATTGACACAAGCAGGGATCTTGTGAGAAGTTAAGTACCAGACATGGGTATCAAACCCCATGGTCGTGAAAAAAGACAACGAGAAATGGAAGCTACGTGTAGACTTCACAAACATAAACAAAGCATGCATAAGAGAGCCTCACCCATTACCCGCAGCAACAGAACAAAAGTGCGGATAGGCCTCTACAGAATCGCCTGTAAATGCTTCTAGATCTTACAAAGGGGTATCACCTGATCACCATAGATCGCGGGGAAAGACGAGAAAAAAACAGCATTTTTTTTTTACAAGAGATGGGTTTTCTGCTACAAAAGATCTAGCCCTTCGGTCTGAAAAAAAATGCCAGGGGGGGCCACTTATCAAAGTTCATAGACAATTTTTCCGGTCATCAGATCGGGAAGAAATTTGAAGGGTTATACGACGATATGGTAATAAAAAGCGACTCCGAAGAAGAAATGATGGCCGACATCACCGAAACCCTTGAAAGGCTTCGAGCAATCAATCTAAAGCTTAATTCGAAAAAAATGTCCTTCAAGAGTGAAGAAGGATATATATTCGGGCCATCTCTTTTCGAAGCTAAAGAATAAGAGCAGATCTTCAAAAGGTAAAAGCTGTATCTACCCTACGACTCCCAAACATGGTCTGCGTGATGCAATAAACCTCAAACAAAAAAGATGCGGCCCTGAAGTATGGTTCCTTTCATAAGAGCATGGAAAGACACTCCTTTCCTGAAAAACTGTGAAATGCTGATCAATGAGTGGAAAGATGGTTCAATAGAGAAAGGAGGCTAACGAAGCCTTCTTAGGAATGAAAGAATGCTTAGAGTCTATTGCATGATGGTCCATACACGACAAGGGTTGATGAAACCTGCTAACTATGTACGCGCAACCTCAGAAAGAAGAGAACCGTGCGAGCGATACTTATGGCCAGTGAATGGGGAAAGAAACACAAATAAAGCCCCCGTTACTTCGTAAGCCGAACATTACACGGAGCTGAATTGAAATATCTAGAATTAGAAAAACTGATACTCACCCTCGTGTACGCGGCAAGGAAACTCCGAAGGTATTTCTAAGCTCACCCAATACAAGTCCTCAGCGGACCAAACACATAAGATAATTCTAGCGGAAACCAGAAAATCAGATCCACATAGCTTAAATGGGCCATTGAAGTGGTGAGTGGAGGAAGATCATGAAATCGTTTTCAGAGGAAGGAACTCGATTTAAAGGGCAAATATCTAGCTGATTTCCTAGTAGTGTACCCGTTACTAGAAAAACTGGGAAGCAAAGAAAGAAGAAATCAAAAGAAAAAGAATCCGAAACACTAATAAACGCATGGAAAACTAATTCACGGATGGGTAGCCGCTCAAGCTCGATATGTTCAGGAGCTGGCCTTATGGTGGTCAACCCAAAAGGAAATGAATATACATTATCGCTCTGAGGTTTGAATTCTGAAACACCAACAACAAGGCGGAATACGAAGCACTCCGGGCAGGGTTGCGCATAGCCAAAGAGATGGAAACACGAGAACTAATCATTTTTGTTGTTTTCTGCTTTGTAGCATATCATGTCATAAAGGGAGTTTCGTATGACCAGAACTATCTACCAGAACCTGATTTTTATGTTCAGTGGTTTATTTTCTTTGGTTCTTAGGTATAGGTTGTAACCTGCTGCGACTCGACGTGGGTTATCCTGTGTTTTTGTGTTACTTATTCAAGATGTGGTGTTAGCCAATATGCACTTTAGTGATGATTGGTAAGGGGAGTTTAGAGAGTTGGTTTGGGGGTATGGGGGGGGGGGTGGGAGTGTGTGAGGTGTGGGTGGGGGGGCGGGGATTGTATGGGGTTTGTATTTTGGAGTAATGGGGGTGTTTTTGGGGTATTTTTTTCGGTAGTAGGGGGTTCGGTAGGGGTGGATAGGTAGTGGGTGGGTGGGGGGGGAGAAGGGGGAAGGTGAGGAGGTGGATGGTGTTGCAATAGGGTGTTTGGGGAGGTGGGGAGGGGGTGAGTGGGGTGGTGGGGTGTTGTGGGGTTGGAGGTGGTGGGGTGAGGGGGGTGGGGAGGGGTGGGGGGGTGGATGATGGTAGGGTGGTTTTTTGTTGTTTTTTTCTTTGCTCTGTTTGTGATGGGTTATTTTTTTGTTGTTATTTATGTGTATTAGATTCACGTCGTGAGCTTGATTTTTGTTCTATTGATTGTATTCTTAAACATAAACCAATACGTAAATTAATTAGATTATGATTACTTAGCAAACCTGTTTATTGGTTTTAATTCACATTAATATACATTTCCAAGAAAAACAAATAAATTAATACAATAAACTTAATAACTCCTATATAGTAATATAATTTAATAAACAACTTAGGTAAAATAGAATAATAGAAAATGTAATAATCCAGACAACAAATATACTTATTATAATTAAATAATTTATTAAGTGATTAATTATCGATAATATTGAGTAAAACAAAAAAGTATACAAAAAACAAGTCCATACAGAAAAAGGAGTTGCGGCATAGTCAAAGAAGAAGTGAGACTAATGGAAGACTCAATTCGAGGAGGTCCGGTAGATCGGGGAGCATCCTAACCGGACGACCCACAAAAGGCAAGAAAGCTACGCATCAAAGCTTCTTTATACAAGATGATTGAAGAAAAGCTGTACCGAAGATCATACTTATCACCATGGTTGAGGTGTGTAGGACCAATACAAGCTAATAACATCATAAAAGAGGTACACGAAGGGTCGTGTGGAATGCACTCGGGTCCGAGGTCAGTAGTATCAAAGATAACAAGGTTGGGATATTACTGGCCATCCATGCATAAAGACGAAAAGGAATTAATTCAGAAATGTGAAGCCTGTCAAATCTATTCTTTGGTACCCAGAAAACCAAAACAGGAGATGACATCCATTATGTCAGTCTGGCCTTTCTCACAATGGGGAATCGATATAGTGGGCCCTCTACCAACAGCACCTGGAGGCGTAAGGTTTTTAGTGGTAGCCATAGATTACTTCACAAAATGGGTCGAAGCGAAGCCGCTAATATCAACAACTAGAAAACACATGGAAAAGTTCATATGGGAACACATAGTGTGCAGATTTAGGAGGACCCCCTCACTCCCCCTCATACCTTCTCATTCAATAATTTCAGACAGTGTGGAAACAATTTGTCGATGGCACATTTCCCAGTATTCTGTAATAAATTAGGAACTCACTCCAAGCATCTTACGTATCTCTTTCCCCCCAGAAATGGGAAAGGTGAGAAGTAACAACAGGAGAAATCATCAAGGAATGAAGTGAAGATTGAGGAAAAGCACACCAGGCTTGGGCATTGCTGAGTTTCCGCAAGTTCTATGGGCACACCAAAACAACGCACTAAGTCTGCAATGGTGAAGGAAACTCCCCTTTAGCCTGGTTTCTTTTTTTATGGCTAGAAGCCAGGTCATCCCCATAGAAATAAGTGTGGAAACAAAGCGAGTTCAAGACTTTGATCCCAAAGAGAACAAAAAGAGGCGACGAGAAGACCTGGACATCCTTGAAGAAAAGAGAGAAATGACCTCGATAAAAGAAGCCCATTATAAACAGAAGTTGGAAGGCTACTATAACAAGAATGTTAAGCCATCCACATTCAAACCAGGCACATATATGCTTCGACTAAACAGCGCCAGCAAGGCAGAATATCAAGGAAAAATGAGACCAACATGGGAAGGCCCTTACGTTTAGGAAAGCTACGAAGATGGAGCTTAAAGTTAGTAAACGTTATATGGTGAAGCAGCATTGTACCCCGAACATGGAACAAAACAAACTTACGTAAGTTCTATGTCTAAGAATCACTATTTATTGTTTATTTCAAAGTTCTTCAACAAGATTCACTTGTTAGCAAGAAATCCTCATTACAATATAGCAAACTAAGTGTTCATACTTGAAATGATGTAAATCTTTCTACACTATCAATGAAATGGATTCGCTTAAACACCTCGCATTTTTAGTAAAATGCCACACATGAGCCTTATGTCCCTTATAAAATGTTCGATTAGGTGACGAAGGGCCAAGGATGAGCCATTCGAAAAACAAACACCTAAATTCATGTTATCAAGAAAATATAAAACGTTTGAATGGGCGATGAAGGGCCACGCATGAGTCCTTCAAAAAACAAACACCTAAATTCACGTTATCAAGAAAATATAAAACATTCGAATGGGTGACGAAGGGCCACGCATGAGCCCTTCGAAAAAAACAAAACTATCCCTAAACTTTCCGTTATCAAGAAAATTAAACGTTTCGAATGGGGACGAAGGGCCACGCATGAGCCTTTCGAATAAATCAAACTCCTAATATTCAAGTTATCATGTAAAATATAAATCGTTCGAAATGGGTGATGAAGGGGCACGATTGAGCCCTGCGAAAAAACAAACACCTAAATTACTTTATCAAGAAAATATAAACTGTTCAAAAAATAATAACTAAATTCACGTTTTCAAGGAAATATAATACGTTCGATTCTATGGGTGACGAAGGCCATGCATGAGCCCTTCGAAAAACAAACACCTAAATTCACGTTATCAAGAAAGCATAATTTTTTTATAAATAACATTTTGTTCTACCATACTTTACACACTCTTCCACTATAATTTGTAACACATTATTTTCGTACTATGTTTTTTATTTTTATTTTCGTACTATGTTTTTTTATAAATGTAAATTTTTTTAATTAAAAAAAATGGCTATGGCTTGAATCAACGAGGGAGCCACCTGAATGTGGTGCCATATCAATTCTCGTGCCATAACACTTTTGCTGACGTGACAACACTTTTTTATAAGGTACCTGGTGCTCTAAGAACATGGGGGCAGGTGCATTATTTGTAACACTTATCCTCAACATGGAAGTTATGATATTGGTTTGTGTATCGTTTCCGAAGTTGATGAGACAATAATGTCGTGTGCTTTAACACTATACATGTGTATAATATTCAATTCCCGGAAGGCTACAACAAACATGAACTACAAACTCGATAAGCTAGATGTTCCGAGTGGTAATTAATTGGATTACGTAAAAATATAATGGTCGTTAAACCTACCAACGTGTGCTTTAACACTTGATATAATGTATGGCCGTTAAACCTAGGGGTGGCAATTCGGGTCAGGTTCAGGTTGGCGGGTTCGGGTTGGCAGGTTGGCGGGTCAGAAAACCTTAACCCGAACCTGACCCATTTAAATAATCGGGTCAACTATGCCAACCTTAACCTGTTTACCAATAACCCGAACTTCATCTATTTAAATAAGTTACACGGGTTGAATTGGTTAAACGGGTTTTGGGTTGACCCATTTAACCCGTTTTATATACAAAAGTTGGCACATTAAACATGTTAAACATGTTAAACAAGTTAAACGAGTTTGCGGGTCGACTCTTTTATCCCATTTAACACATATAATAAGATACAAATAATTTTTAATTTTAGAAATAAATTTTAAACAGGTTGTCGGATCGACCCATTTAAATTATTCTCAACCTGAACCTAACCTGTTTAATAAACGGGTCAGATGGGTTGACCCAAACCCGACCCGAAATCTATTAGACTCAACCTGAACCTGTTAATTTTTGTGTCAGTTTCAAGTCGGGTTTCGTGTCGTGTCAGAAATTGCCACCCCTAGTTAAACCTACCAATTTCACGTCACTACCGAGTGATTTAATAACCATTACGGCTGGTATATTATGTGTATATTTAGGTTTTGTTAACTTTCAATTTTCGGTATCAGCAAAACATATTTAGGTTTTATTTCGATCAGTAGCAAATAAATTGATAACACATCTGTTAATTTGTCTATTTATACTCTAAAGTCTAAATGGCTACTTTTTACGTACCCATGTTTTTTTAGTATACAGATTAAGTTTTCTGTCATTTTATTTGAAGCTATTACATTAAATCTTTAGCTTTATAGTATCTGGCAACCTTGCCATTTATTTCGTTTTTATCACATTAAAGATTTGGGGTAGGTTATTAAGACCCCCTAATGTGTTGCAAATACCTCATAGCTAATTTGGTTTTTATTTATTTATTTATTTTATCTTTTTTTAATTTTTTTAATTTTGTTTTTGTCATAAAACTATGAAA